>JARFJB010000432.1:0-5000 GCA_036346205.1 Vesta saturnalis
GATCCAAAGGAAGGAATTCCTCTGAGACCAATTGAGCTCGAGAAATTCACCTTGTCACCCATTAGCACACTATCTGCTAGGTATCATCACACCCTTATCGGGAAAAACCGAATCTATGGTCAAAACAGCACTTCGTGGAAACCATCAGAAACTTCCAACCAAACCACGAAGAAATACTGGTAAGCTTCGACATTGTGAGTCTTTCACAAATGTGCCTACCGATAAGGCACTAACTATCATAAGGGACAAGTTGGAAAAGGATGAAACGTTAGACGAACGCACGCAACTCCGGTAAACACAATAATGGAACTTCTGACAATATGCATTAGAACTACATATTTCCAGGTAGAAGACAAATTCTACCAACAAGAGTTTGGGATGGATGGGTTCCCACTATCACCCATAGTGAAATAATTATATATATATATATATATATATATATATATATATATATATATATATATATATTTTTGGAAGACTTTGAAGACCAAGCGATATCCGAATTCACAGAGAAACCAAGGATTGGCTTAGATACGTGGACGATATTCGTAGTTTGGCAACACCAAGATAAGTTAGATGAATTCCTAGATCATCTAAATAGCCGCCACCCACCATCAAATTCACAATGGAATTGAGTCGGAAAAAACTGCCATTCCTGGATGTACTTGTAACAGGAATGACAACACTTTCACGACAAGTGTATACAGGAAACCTACCCACACGGGAGGTACCTACACTACAACTCCAATCACCACAAAACGTGAAGTTAGGCGTAGCAAAATGCTTGTACGATAGAGCAAAACAATATGCTCAAAACAAGAGGACCTGAAAAAAAAGAAAATATCGCTAGAACACTCAAAGAAAATGGTACCCCGATCTAACACCTAACCTTAACAGGAAAGGGTAACCGAAAAGAAGAACCTAAATATACAGCGATAATACCATATATACAAGGTACCTCAGACAAAATACGAAGGATAGGCAGCAAATACAAGATACGCACTGCCTTCAAATCGACCAGAACGCTCAGGGAATACTAACCAAAACCAAACCATACAATGAAGATCAGAATTCCAAGAATGTGTATACAACCTACCATGCGAATGCGGCAGAGCATACATAGGAGAGAGCAGTAGACCACTCAAAGTGAGAACTCAGGAACACAAGAACAACGTCCGCAAGGGCGAAACAGAAAGATCAAGAATCGCTGAACATTCTGGAACGAAGACCACCGCATCCAATGGGATAACATACAGATAGTGGCAAAGGACGAGAAACAACTCGTCGGAAACTCAAAGAAGCCACATTCATCGCACTAGCAGAAAATCCAATAAGCCAAGCTAGTGTAGAAATGAAACCCATATGGATTCCAATAATGGCGAAGAGCTTAAGCGCAATACACTGCGCAAAGGAGGCGCAACACGCAATAAACTTCTGCGCAACCACGAAAAATAATTTAATATATATATATATATATATATATATATATATATATATAAGTTCTAAAAATATATATTGGATTACTCAGTGGCTCAGCGGTAAAGGTGTCAGACTAGTAAGTGAAAGGTACCAAGTTCGAATCTGAGAGTAGTCAAGTGCTTGAGAAAAATTAGATATATAAATGAATTGACCGGGAAAACAGTCCTTCTCAGGACTAAGCCTGATGACGGAAGCAAGTCCGCTTCCGAAACGTCGCGCTCAAAAAGCATAAACTGTGGAAATAGGCCGATCAACTCCACTAATAAAACCCAGTTACAAAACACTTATAATACAGAATATACAGACTATGTTTATTAAATATCAAATGTAATGATGAAATAATGAAGGTCTTAAAATTATGCTTAAAGTACTAAATAAATCAAAAAATACTTAGAAATTTTGTCCACAAACTTTTCTTTTGACAACCTCTGGTATCTAAATATGATTACGAAGCGGTTAACCCTGAAGTCATTCTTACGTCATCATGGTGCAATCTTGACATAATGTTATCAGCCGCACCCCAAACTGAATTTATCTTTATAAAATCCGTATAAATTTCTTCTTAAAACTTTTAAATCCACTTTTATTGCATTATTTGGAAGTTTTCCATTCAAAAAAATTTGCAATCATAAAACGAAAAATTTGCAAAATAAAATCAAATGGTACAAGGAAGTATAGAAACGATAAAATTATTTCACGATTATGGTGGTATGCAAAAGTATTTGCCTAGGCATAGTCCTGGCTTTTAAATTTAATTATAGATGGTGTCTTTCCTAATTTTTGTTTTAAGCAGATACATTTTTTTTGTGTTTTTCCTGTTTAACTTGATTAATTTTTCCGTATGCTGTAACACTTTAGTTCTTTGAATTGGTTTATTCTCTGGAAAGTTTTCCTGTACTGCAATCCGAAAATCAAGGGTCATCTTCTTACTCAAGAATTTATTGAAAGCATGTAATTAATAAAGTAATTGGAAAACATGGACAGCCAATTTCTTTACCATCTTAAAGCGCAAAGATGGATAATACGCCATGAGCTTTTCGATCAATGCCACTCATGTTTTTGTTATATTTAACAATAGGGTTTTCCTTCTTTTCTCCTTGTTTTGTACAGCTACCATTTGATTCTGAAATTCAGTATGTTCTCTTTTTATTTCAACATTTAATCATGACTCCATTTCGGTAACTGATTTTGGATTCAAAAATAATCAAACCTAATAGTACATAAATATAGAAAATTGAAGATTTTAATTTATCTTTTTCAGTTTGGCTTGACTTTTTTTCTGTCTCACCGTATTTTTGAATATGTTTGATTGTTTAACAACGTCTTTAATTAAAAAACTATTGTAATTTATAGTATGGAATGTCCATTATTTAATTTTTATTATGCAATATTCTGTTGTCCTTTAGGCAAATTCATAACAATTATTAAAAAGTTTAGGATGGTCCATTTGGTTCGGTAAATGTGCCTTTGTTCATGAATGTTTAAAAGAAAGTTACACCCAAACAGAACCATGGACCCATTAAAGTCAGTTTTTGACAGGATAAAAAGTCTCATCATTGTTGAAATAATTTATAACCCCTGATCATAGAGTCTATCTTAGTGCTTCACCTTCATATTGTTTGAAAATGAACAACCCATAATCAAAATAAATCACTTATAAACTTAAAACCATGTCAAATTGAAATATGCTTTTTAATAATCTTGCATTATTTTTTAATTTTTGTAAAAGTGATCCAGTAAAGAGCAGAAGTTCATCTTTTGTCAGATCTTTCCATTCTGAAATAGCTGTTGTAAGCACCTGATGAAAACTTATAGCGTTGACTTCTTGATTGAAAAAAATGAAATAAATACCTCATCAAAACAATTCATGATTTTTAGAAAAACGTAAGGTCTAGTTTTCTTAATTAAATCATCGGTTGTCAAACAAAGAAATATCAAAAAAAGTTAAAACAATTAATTGAATCACCACTGTACGTTGAAAAATCTAAAATTAAAAAAAATGTTACAAGGATCGTATTTTCACTTTCCCTTTTTTCGAGTTAATTTCTTGTAATTTTGCTTTTGACCCGGAATTTAAAAAAAAAAATTCATCCCCGTCAACATTTCTAACTTTTGAAGCGACGTTTTACCCAGATGGGCCTAGTAGATTTAATTGTTGGTACAGAAAAAAAAACTGAAACTACGATCAGAATTAAAATTTACTTAACTATGAAAAACACCACCAATTTCACTGCAATACTGAACTCACAATCATTGATTGAAAATTAAGACTGACGCAAGTGCGTCCCCGCAAGTATTGAAGGTAGGGACGAACATGCCATCGTCCGCAGCAAAGTGTTAAGCGCCTGAATTTTTGTTTTGGCAATTGATATTATATTTTAAAACATTTCAGTACAATGTTTAAATGTTTGTTAACTTTTGGTTTTATTTAAATGTCAGTTTACTTTGTAATGCTAGACTCAGGTAAAACAAAAATTCAGATAAACGTGGAATTATTTATGAAATAAAAAATTTCCAAGTCCAACATCGCATTTTGGCAATTTTTACTTGGGAACATCCCTCCAGCACATCGTTTCATTTTTGTTGAATAGATATTAAAATGATCCATACGTCGTATCGCAAATCATCAGACACCGGTTGAAACTAACGCTGGATTTTGACGTCGAAGGTCTTTGGCATAACTTTGAGATATTTTAAAAGCGAGTTGTGATTCCACCTGATTTTTGTGTGGCATTATGAGCCGAGAAAGAAGAGAAAATGGGACTCCACCATTTTTGCCTCTTACACCAACCCTGTAGCGGTTTACATTTTCATCCATTAAGTATGGATTGATGAATTATATTTCAATGGCATTAGGTATTGAACGGATACGATGGATTTGGTATAGTAGGTTTCACATTATTTACTGGTGAAATACCAAAGCATAGTAACTACTCCATTATCCAGCCACTTACGATTACAATTATATTAAAAATTGGGATTTTGGGTCTTTTAGAAGATTTTATACAAAGGACTGGTTTTGGGTCACGATTCTGCATGGTACACCCCTGTAATTTTTTTTAAATGTGTCAGCAATTTATACTGGTAAAAAGATTGCAAACATACATTGTAAATAAATTTTTTTATCAGGAAAATCATCCAGCGTCTGGATAAAGGAGTTTTGTTTTCAAAAGCTTCTTCATAGTCACCATTTTCTGGATTATTTCACATTTCAAAATTTAAAGTATCCAAACTGTGTTGACACATCAGATCTTTATCCGAATCGAATCGGTTTTCCACGCATGAATATTTGAAGATTCGTCATAATTGAGATTTTCCAAGCTGAAAATTGGATAAACACTTTATTTTATTCATAAGTGGCCTGACTTTCCAGGCTTTATCAAGAATGTCGATTATTATTGTCATAATGTATAAATCGACATATTAGGAAATCTGTCCTTCGAATTGCACACAAGATTGTTCTCATATCATCTGTATCCCAATAATACCGTTTTGGTAATTGGGCATAATTTCATTTCTTC
>JARFJB010000432.1:10000-118338 GCA_036346205.1 Vesta saturnalis
AGCACACGCACTGCCATGCACACGCACAGCACAGCACAGCAGCACATGCACGCACTCCGACACACACAGCACCACACCAACACACCACACACACACACACACACACACACACACACACACACACACACATCGGCACACGGACAGGACACGGCGACTGACATGGGCATGGACAACACACACACACTAGCACACCGCGCATGTGCGCACGTGCAGCGCACGCACACTGCACGCACACGCACAGCACACGCACAGGCACACCGCTCACAGCCTCGGTCACGCTCGCACGGTCCATCCGCAGAGTTGTAGTTGAGTGAAAGTGTGAGTGGGTGTGTGTGTGTGTGTGTGAGGTGTGGTGTGGAGTGGATGGTGTGAGTGTGTGTGTGTGTGTGTGTGTGTGTGAGGTTGGAGTGTTTGAGTGTGTGAGGTGTGTGTGAGTGTGTGTGGTGTGAGTGGAGTGTGAGTGGTATGGTGGTGTGTGTTGGGGTGGGTGGAGTGTGAGGTGTGAGGTGTGAGTGTGTGTGTGTGAGTGAGTGTGATGGTGTGTGGGTTTGGAGGTGGGAGGAGTGAGGAGGTGTGAGTGTTTGAGTGTGGAGGTAGTGAGTGTGTGATGTGGAGTGTGAGAGGTGGAGTGTGAGTGTGGAGTTGTAGTGTGAACGTGGTGTTAGGCTGTGTTGTTTGTGAGTGTTAGTGAGTGGTGAATGTGATGTGTGAATGTGTGATTGTGTGAGTGTGTGTGTCAGTGTGTGAATATGTGGTGTGAGGTGTGGAGTGTGTGGTGTGAGTGTGTGAGTGTGGAGTGTGTGAGTGTGTGGGAGGTGGGGTGTGTGAGTGTGTGTGAGTGTGTGGGGTGTGGTGTGTGGGTGTGGGTGTGAGGGAAGGAGTGTGGAGTTGGAGTGTGTGAGGTGGAGGTGTGAGGTGTGGAGGGTGAGGGAGGTGGAGTGTGGTGTGGGTGTGAGGTGTGAGTGTGGAGGTGTGAGGGTGTGAGGTGTGTGAGGTGTGAGTGTGTGAGGGTTTGAGTGTGTGAGTGAGTGTGAGTGTGTGAGTGTGTGAGTGTGAGACTGTGTGTGTGAGTATGTGATGTGTGGATGTGTGAGTGTGTGAGTGTGGGTGTGTAAGTGAGTGGGTTAGGTGTTAGTGTAAGTGTGTGTGTGGAGTGTGTGAGTGTAGAGTGTGTGGTGTGTGTGTGATGTGGTGTGTCGTTTTTGCATGTGTGTGTGTGGATGTAGAGTGCTTATGAGCGTGTGTGTGTGTCGTGTGTGCGTGTGTGTGGTTGTGTGTGTGTGTGTGCATGTGAGTGCCTGCGTGTGCGGGTGCTCGTACGTGTGCGTGTGTGTGTGCGTTTGAGTGTGCTTGTGTGTGCGTTTGCGTGCGCTTGTGCATGTGGTGTGTGTGTTGGTGTGGTGATGCGTGTGTGTGTGCGTGCGTGTCGTGTGTGTGCGTGTGCGTGTGCGTGTGTGTGTGCGTGTGTGTGTGTAAGGGGGTGGTTCGTGTGTGCGTGCGTGCTCCGTGCTTGCGTGTTTGCATTTGTGCGAGCGTGAGTGAGTGTGCACAAATATACTAATATGTGTGGCTATTTATTCGTCACACTCAAGAGGTTTTGGTGGGGGCTTGCGTGATGAATCAGAAGGGAGGAAATTTTTTATTCATACTAAAACAGTCCAGTTGATTTGAATTAGCGTCGAACAGGTCATAGCGAAAATTGCATTCATACTATACTGAAAATGAAACTCGGATAAATTAAAAATTATATGTTATTCATATTCGTACATACAGGGTGTTGCTATGTTCGGTCTACAACGCTCTACCCCAGATAGCTTTCGTAAATTGATAAATTTTGATATAGATACATGAATCCTTAAAGGGCTTTGTTGCTGGGTTACAGGGTTTTGGAATCTTTAAGTCAAACAAAAAGTTTTTCATAAATCAGAAGAGCATTTAAATATTTCTTTCAAATTTGGCGATCATTATATCCTTAGGAAAGTAATATTTTGTCATATACTAACCTTCAGTTTTTACGCCACTGAAAACAATATTTGTTTAACTTTTTTTAAATTCTTCGTTAATTTTTAATTAAAAGGCCTTTAATGCAGCAAAAATGAACGGTTATGTAGAGATTTGCTTCTAAACAAAAGTCTGCAAGTACTCCAATAATTAAAAAAATACGAATATAAGTGTAGTTCATCCGACTTAATCCCTATCGACTTTTTTATTTGAGGCTGCATGAAGTCTTTAGTGTACGAAACCATCGTCGACACGGAAGAAGTTATAATAGCTTCAAGCTGTGGCAAAACACATTCAGTTCAATCCGGAGTTATCCTCAAAGCCACGTTTTTACGTTTTTCAATAAGAAAACGGTGGTGCTTACAAGTAAACGTCCTACAGTTTGCACAACTATTTTAATCTTGTTAATTTTATTACTTTTGTAATACATTTGTTTGAAGTTAATTTTGATAGTTTGCGCTATCCGAAGTGTTATTTCTATTAAATTGTAGCAACATGTCTCAGAAATTAAGCCCATAAACAACTTGTATTTCTTTTTCAACTATACACGCTTAATTATTATTCAAAATCGAACTAATAGTATGGATTAAAGCAAATATTACTTGTTTAGCAAAACGCCGACAGGCATATTACACTACAAATCATAATTTGTTAATTAGCTGAGAACTTGCATACTTTCGTTTAGAAGCAAATCTATACAACACTTTTTAACTAAAAGTGAACGGAAAATTTAAAAACAGTAAAAAAACAATATTTTCTTGAGTGGCGTCAAAAATAGGGGGATAAAAGATTCCACTAACCCCGATAGCGTGCCACTGGTTGCATTTCTTAAAAGTTAGTTTATGTCAAAATATTACTTTCCTAAAGAGCATATTGATCACTAAATATTTAAAAATATATATATATATATATATATATATATATATATATATATATATATATATATATATATATACTGTGTCCAAGGTAAGGATTCTCACTATGGGGATCTCGGAAATGGTAATAGATACAGCTCCGGTTAAATAGAAAAAGTTGTGTAATTAGGGACCAATAAAATAACACAAATAATAAATGAAAAACTTTGAATTTTTGAAATTTCTATTTCGTTTTTCAATCAGACGCTTCCTATTTTTATAGCCATCTTCAACTAACTTATTTTTTTTAAATACGGCCCTGATATTTTAAAACTGGTTTTGAAAGGTTTTTTTATTACAAATTCAGCAATGTATCGCATTTAATGGTCTGATCGCGTTTTGAAACTTTTATGAAGCATCATCACGATATTTTTTAATACAGCCCTGTATCTTCAAGAAGTTGATGCAGTAACGTTCCCTTGTGGTTATTACACACACCGTAATCATTTTTTTAAATATTACAAGTTAATATCAACAAACAAATTGACGGTAGAATTAAAAATTACTAATTCCTTTTGCTTTTAGAGTAAATTAAAGTAGAATTACTCACATAAGTCTTATAATAGTTGTTCAAAAAGTTCTGCATTATTTTCCAACCACAAATAATTCTGTCTTACAGTTGAATTCAAAATATTACGAAGCATTTGTGCCGTAATACTTTCAAATGCTTCGAGAAGTAAGTTCCGCAATTGATTCTCATTTTCAATATCGTGTCGGTAAATATAATTTTTGTCATGTCCCCAAAGAAGAAAGTCAAGAGGTGTTATATCGAGAGATCGCGCTGGCCATATTACTATCGAATATTTTCTAAACCTTGCCGATAAATGTACCTGGACGGCTCTGTAATTATGTGCTGGCCTATTGTCTTGTGAAAACCAATGATCTTCAATATCACCTGACGTTCATCCGACCAATTGATTTTACATGGAAATTGCTCATTATCTACACATTGCCTGGTATAGCATTTACAGAACTGTTTTCGCCTCGCTGAATCCCCTGGTCGAAGTCATTGACAAATTTTAAATTTAAATGGAGGTATTTTTTCTTTTTGTAAAATAAAATGAGCAGTAGAATGGGCCACTCCAATTGTTTATTCAATGTGTCGTGTAGAAATTTCTGGATTTTCCGTAACAGCTAATAAAACATTATTTGCTTTTTCTTTATTGCAATGTTTTTAACGGGAATCTACAGGCTTTTTAAATGCATCATGTTCTCTTAAATTGACTGACAAATTCCTAAATGTCGTTTTATAAGACTGCTGTCTCTCTGAATATTTGTTTAAATACATGCGTTCAGATTCTTTGGAATTTCGTTGACATAGTATGTAACACGGTAACATATCGTATTTTTCTACATTTGAACATTGTGCCATACTATGTTGATGATAACTACCACAAATTAAGTAATTTAGAGTTAAATACTAGCACCAGCTAAATACAAAATTGCGCAATACAAAATTTTTATTTTCTTTCAAAGCAGCCTATTTTTATTTATTCCTCTTTAGAACATCACTTCGTTGCTATGATGTTGTAGATAGAAGACATAATTTATCTTTGGAGATTCATGAAAAACTCTTTATAAGCTTAGAAAAATCAATTTTTTTTTAGCAGCGTTTGATAGTGATCATTTAAATAGATAACTTTAATGTTAATTTTACAAGCATTTGGTTTCTTAAGTTGCACAATTAACTATACTTTATTTTAGTACTTTTCCTTATTTTATAAAATATTAAACCCAAACGAAAGATATCTAAATAATCTTTTTTTGAAAATGCAGGTCTGTATTCAAAAATTTCGTGATGATGGTCCATAAAACGTTCAAAACGCGATCATAGCATTAAATTGAATACATTTCTGAATTTGTAATAAAAAAAAAACTTTTCAAAATATCAGGACGGTATTTAAAAAAAATAGATTGATGATGGTTATAAAAACAGGAAACGTACGATCCAAAAACTGACTATAACATAGCCCGTAACAAGTTGCCATGAAGAAGTGTTTGTATTTTTGTCCTAGCATTTATAGTAACGCCAGAAAAAATAAAATATAAATTTCTAAAATCCAAATTTTGTAAGTGCCGTTACGTTAATAATCATCAAAGTACTCTCTATGCGAATATAATGAGCACGATTTTTAATTTTGTAAAAGTGAAATGTTCTACTTTCATTGGTTGGTTCACTTTTTAACGTCATTAAATTAACAATATTCTGGTTTCTTGTTCTTTTATGCTGTATTGTATACATGTGTATATCTCATATGTTGTCAATTCTATTTTTATTTTGTGTTAATCTAGTCAGAATATTTGCTATTCTTCAATATACTGTGATTTGCTATTCTTCAATATACTGTGTAGAAGTAGAGACTTGCGTACCTATAATTGACTAAAAACTAATCGCAGATTTGAAGTATAACCATAAAATAATTGTACGTTAATACAAACCATTCGTAAATTTTACCATGAACAACAATAAATATCAAATCATTTTCTATTATAAACGATTTAACTAAAGCAACAAACGTTTATAAACAGATTAGAGCTGAATTTTCTTGCGCATCTTTCGCCGGATTTTCTGCGTGTTTGGGTCGATTGCACTGATTGCAAAATGGAATTAAAGCTCTCCTTTTTTTGACAGGCAATAAAAGCAAGTGTTACGTGTTACTCCGTTGGACCTTGCTACTTTCAGTACCACATACAGGTTGTGAATATCTTCAATCATAAATCAAATCGATTGTTGTCAAGTTGGTAGATTTATCCTTTTTTGCATCAAAGATGTCAAATGTGTATCCGCTAACTTATCCAAGGGCTCACCTGTGGTGATGTGTTTCGTTTTATTTAACAAAATTATGGTTGGAAAGTGTAATCATCCCACTTATTCCACATGATGGTACGAAACAATAAAATATTGGTATACGCAAATATAACTTAATGTTGCGTAAACGATGAACATATCCTACTGTACAAACACCTCTTAACTAAATAGCTTAAACCATACTGACCCGTTGAAAATACGTATCTTGACGATAAAAGGTTAGCAGAATGATGATAACGAAGGGAGTCACCACCACCCGACGGTTTCGAATTAATATTTACGCGTTGTAGATTTTACGAATGGTTACCATTCTAAGTTTAAAGAATATGATATAACGAAGGATTTGTATCTAAATTAAATAATGTTAGAAGCTTGGGTATAATTAAATAAGCTAACTCTTTCAAATCCAAAATGAATTCAAAATTTACATTATGTCTCTGAGCGACTGTTTACGTTAAAATACTATTATGTATTAATAAGAAAAGTTTATAAACACTGCGATGAATTTGGATTTAATTATAATAATCGTGCTTACTTTAAATAAGTTGTCATTGTATTTAATCTGATTACACACCGAAATATTCTACTCATGTTTAAATGCACTAAGGAGTTGAATTTTAAATAAAAAATGCATAACAGAAACAGGTGTTATAAGACACTTTTTAATCCTATTGAACACTTTTTTTAACGTACATGTAGATATGTGTATCGACACCTTCAGTGTTCCGAATGGTTACTACCTAAAGTTATATTTTTAATGTTATGCTTAGTAAAGCTATTTTTTAGTTTACAGTAGAAAAAATTTTTTACACAAAAGTTGCTTGAATGCACGCACGTATGTACATGTTGTATAGCTAAACTTAATCGTTTTTGAAGTATTTGTACAATGTGCACCATGTATAATATTAGGTATATTGACCAGAAAACGATCATAACAGTTGCTATACTTAAATAAATGGTAAAATGTATTGACCTTGTATTGCGTATGTGAGTGTGAATGTAATTTCATAAAAAATGTTTAATAGATATATAAATAAACATATGAAAAAAGAGACTTTTCTAAAAAGCACGCTTTTTTACGCGTAGAAAGTGCACTAAAAAGGAGAAAATGATTTTTTTCTTTGTACCAAAATGTGATCAAAAATCTCATGTGACGGAGAGAAACGTATTGTGATGAGCGCCCCACGCTTTTATTTTTAGTCGTAATGACTTTTTATCACATGTTGGTGCAAAGAAAAAAAATATTTTCTCATTTTTAGTGCACTTTCTACGCGTAAATAAAAGCGTGATTTTTAAAAAAGGTTTTTTTTTTCAAATATTATTTTTATATCTATTAAAAGTTTTCTATGAAATTACATTCCCACTCATATACGCAATACAAAAGATACAGTTTATCATTTATTTAAGTATGACAACTGTAATGATAGTTTTCATACCTAATATTATACAGGGTGCACATTGATTATACCACGAAGAATTAAAATAAAAATCTTAAATCTGTTAATATTTCAAAAACCGTTGCAGATGGACAAAATTTGCTTATAACAAAAACTGTAGGTCTTTCAATTTTTTTCGAACTATTGTAATATACAGGGTGTTCTATTTAAGATCAAGTAGTCAGTTACATTTAAAACAAAAAAAAAGCTATAAATACATATTTCTGGTTCACCATGTATAAAAATTAAATGTCATGTTTCTTAAAAGGTCAATGTCTGCACTAATTATATTCGGAGTTACAAATTCACAGATTTAGTAGTAACCTCAAAATAAATTTTTGAACTACGACGAAAAATATTAACGTTTGATCTAAAAGTACAAATATTTCAAAAACGATTAAGTTTAGCTATGCAACATGTTTAATAGAAAGTGGTTGTTTTTCAGAGTAGAAACGAAGTCCGTAGTAAATACTACACCACTCCATTTAAAATACGAACGTAAGGTTATGTACCGCTGTTGTGGAACACTCTGTATATACGATTTATTTTTAAGTTATAGCGTGCTTGAATTGAAGCAAGTTTTGTATAAAACATGTTTTGTACTACGCACAGTTTAGCCACAAAATTCACTTTGTCGCACTAATGAGCAACCCTGCATATGTGATGCGTTGTTTATTGTTATAACTTATGCACTTAATTTCTTACTAAATTAACTTTTAATTTTACAAGTTACAACAAAGTTTATTGCTGTGATAATGTTTCTACTTTTGCTTGTTTGTAACCTTAATTAAGAAATATTTGTGAGTCATCTAACATTCGGGTTATAAAACATCACAGTAATTATGAATTCATGGAAAGCTTAGGTTATTTACATTTCTTAAGAAAAATCCTCATTTACGTAAACGAAACTACCTATAAAAAATTTGATTATAGACGAATACAGAAAAATGTATCTCTTCCAGTCCTTTATTGAGTTTTATGTTTTTTTTATTTAATAAAGCTGAATATTATTCTTAATAAAAAAAACCCGCTAAGGCAAATACTATAGTATCCTCTGCTTGAACTTTAATTCAATTAAAAGTGTGCACTTTAATCATATGCATATTACTTATTAATTTGTCATATTAGCTAGAATTAATTATTTTGTTAAATTATTTTTAGCTTTTCCATTATATTTACGACGTGGATTTCATTGTAAATTGCGTGGTAATTATAAATGAAAATATCTGGTGTGGAACAACATACGGCCCTCCAACCTAACAACGGAAGTTAAAAGAAATGGCATTATTTTAATAACATTTTACGATAACTATGTTCATTATAATATGTTCATTACGAAAATAGGAAACATGGTAAAAACAAAAACAACAATCTATGTAAACAGCCGTTTAAAAAAAGTTTCTTTTTTCAAATATTATTTTTATATCTATTAAAAGTTTTCTATGAAATTACATTCCCACTCATACACGCAATAAAAAAGATACAGTTTATCATTTATTTAAGTATGACAACTGTAATGATAGTTTTCATACCTAATATTATACAGGGTGCACATTGATTATACCACGAAGAATTAAAATAAAAATCTTAAATCTGTAAATATTTCAAAAACCGTTGCAGATGGACAAAATTTGCTTATAACAAAAACTGTAGGTCTTTCAATCAGACAGAGGTGACATTTAGACATTTAGATGCTAACTTAAAAAATTAAAAGAAATGAAATAATATCAATTATAATTTTTTTAGGGTAACTCTACAACCTCTTTCATACATTTAAAACGAAAACAGGCAACATTGTAAAAACAGAAACAATAATCTATGCCAGAATGGCGTTTAAAACTTCATGTCAGATAGAGGTTAATGGAGATCTAGATGTTAACTTAAGAAAAATTACAGAGCCGTCTGCTTCTATAAGAATATTGATAGTACAGTTTAATCATTTTCAATCATATTTATTTAATTTTGACACTTATCTCGTTCTATATTAAGAAATCGACATTTTATATCATTAGTAGAACTGACAGTTTGATTGTATGTACACAGAGAAGTTTCATTTCAGTCGAATTTTAAAAGTAGTAAGTTTGTGAAAAAATAGATATTTCGAATCATGATTTTCGAGTGATGATTTTTTATGACCTTCCATACGGTTTAACGCTACAGCATTGTGTGGAGAAACTAAAGTTGTTGTTTGGTGATAAAGCGCCGTCCAAAACCATGGTCTACAAATGGTTTGCAGAATTCAAACGTGAAAGATCTACTTTAGAAGACGATTTTCGCGAGGGTCGACAATGCACTTTTGTCGCAAAGAATGTTGACGCTGTGCGTGAACTGATTTTATCAGATCGACATGCAACATACAAAGAATACGGGCATCCATAGGCATTGCGGCAAAACAAATACATACCATTTTGAAACAAAATTTAGATGTTAGTAAGCTTTGTAGCCGTTGGATTCCTCCAAATCTCACAAAAGCTAAAAAAAAGCACGTGCCAAGTGGTGCAAGGAAATATTTAAAAAATTTGACCACGGTCGTTCAAATTCTGTATATTACATTGTAACAAGTGACGAAACATGCACATGTTCATATGAGCCTGAAACAAAAGAGCAATCGTCTGTATAGGTGTTCCAAAGTGAATGTAAACCAACAAAAGTGGTGCGCTCGTGAAGGATTTAAAAGAAAATGATTGCTTGTTTTTTTCGAAAAACCGGTCATGTTGCAACCGTTGCATTGGAGGATCGAAGAACAGTTACTTCTGATTGGTATACTTCAATTTATCTCCCCCAGGTGGTCGGTAAAATTAGAAAATACAATATAAATAAGCGAATCATTCTGCATCATGACAATGCAAGTACTCAGACAGCACGACAACCTACAAGATTTTTTACCATATTCAACTGATCTGTCTGCCAACGCCTCCTTTTTTGTTAAAAAAATATCAAAGATAAAATGTGTGGTAAGCATTTTTCATCACCTAATAGGGCAATTGAAGCTTTTAAACTACTTGCTTTGGAGGCGTTACTCAGAGTGGCAAAAATGATTTGAAGTTTGGTTTTACTTAAGGGAGAATATTTTGAAAGCAATAAAATTTTTTACGTAACGTAATGTCTCCATTTTTTACATTTTCCACGAATTTCAGCATTGACCCTCGTATTCAGATTAAAAAAAAAATATTCTAGAACTTAAATTCTACCTCAGAATTTTTTTTGCCGGTAAATTGCTCGTGGTATCAAATATTGGCATACAACATAATTATTCTATACGCCTAAGGTCTATATATTGGTTTTAATATACAGTTGTTCCAGAAATATTGTGATAAAAATCAAAAACAGCTCTCCCCGGCTGAATTTCTCCCAAAATATAGTCAGCTCTGGGAGAAATAGAAATAAGCTTAAATAAACAATCTTAGGTACGTAGGTGCTTTCGTCGTGCAGTTATAGTTAGAGGGTGGATTAATATGCACAAAAAGTCATATATGCGAATATATATATGCACCAAATATGTGAAAGAAATGCAGTCAGTTTGTTAAAATATGCAACATTATATACAAAATATGCGTACCAAGAAATAATAAACAACCTGTATTAAACAAAAACTTTTGTTATGTGAAAAAGATTCTTAATGGAATTTAAAATATTAAGTAATAAAAATAATAATAATGTATTTGTTTAATATTAACTACAAATAATCTTACTTACAATAAGGTGTTTCTCCAACTTGTTTAAATTAAATCCTATCAGGTAAAATATATTTATAAATTGAAAAGCTCCGTTCGACATCAACAGATGTAATTGGAGCGTTTTTCAACACAGATACAATATATGCTTCGATTTCCAAATTCTACTGATTCTCCAGAAATAATTTTAGACACATTTACAAGACCTTGGTACCCTTCATTTTTCTCTAAAACTTGATTGAGTTTTTTTTTCAATGGCTTTATCTACTGGACCACGAACTTGACTACAATATATGCTAAACTTATTTATTAATTCAACAGAGTTTGTAAACGGAAGGTCTTCGGTCTCTAATTTTCAAATTGTTTCGGGCACAAAGTGGTAATTGGCGCTTATAAATGCTAATTGTTGCGGTAAGTCTATTTTATTTAGAATAGCTTTTGTTTCCGTAATTGAATGAGATTCATTGGCAAATTGTAAAATTATTTGTTTAATGTCTTTAAAATTTTCCGAGTGAAACAGGGCGGCCTGTAGCCATGTACCCCACCTAGTTATTACTGGCTGAGGGGGAAGAGGAGTATTTGGAAGTTTTTCTTTGTAATGCTGAATTCTAAGGGGTGCCTTAGTAAATACTTTTTTTTACATTGTACTATTTGCTAATGGGAACTAAGATATAATTTTGTATCCACAAAGACAGAATGTACAGTTTAACGCTACGGCAAAATTATAGCAGTTACGCTTGTTGTCAATGATTTTAGGCAGCTTACATTTTACATGAATTTCTAAAGGCTTACTTTCTTAGATTTCAATCTTTTATATTTCATTCACTGTGCACGTCTGAGGAGATGAAAGGCATTTTTTTTAGTAAAATGTCAGATATATTTAGAAGTGCACAAATTATAAAATAATATACACCTTTTACAAAAAAAATGAACATTGCTGCAAATATATGCAAAATTAAATTGGTGTCATATAACTCTCATTAATGTGATTCACCTAGATACGGAAAGGTATTTTTACAGCATCAATATTCAAGATTATTCATTTAGCATACAATCCGCCCTCTAGTTTATAGTAGCTTTAGCATTCATTCACACACACACACACACACACACACACACACGTGCGTACGTTCACACGCACACACCCACAGTCCCACACACACACACGCGCGCGAGCGGGTGCGAGCGCACGTGAACGCGAACGCAAACGTAAACGCGAACGCGACCGCGAACGCGAACGCAAACGAGAACGCGAACGCGAACGCGAGCACGAACACGAACACGAGCACAAACACGAACACGAACACAAACACAAACACAACACAAACACAAACACAAACACAAACACAAACACAAACACAAACACAAACACAAACACAAGCACAAACAAAAACACAAACACAAACACAAACACAAAACAAACACAAACACAAACACAAACACAAATACAAACACAAACAAAACAAAACACAAACAAACAAACATCAAACATAAACAAACACAAACACAAACACAAATCACAAACACAAACAAAACACAAACACAAACACAAACACAAACACAAACAACACATAACACAAACACAAACACAAAATACAAACACAAACACAAACACAAAACACAAACACAAACACAAACACAAACACAAACTACAAACACAAACACTAAACACAAACACAAACACAAACACAACATAAACACAAACACAAACACAACAAACACAAACACAACACAAACACAAACACAAACACAAACACAAACACAACACAAACACAACACAACACAAACACAAACACAAACACAAACACAACACAAACACAAACACAAACACAAACACAAACACAAACACAAATACAAACACAAACACAAACACGCACACACGCATTCACGCTCATAAACACACGCACTCACGCACATACTCACACACGCACACTCGCACACACGCACACACGCACACAGCACACACGCACACTCGCACACTCGCACACTCGCACACTCGCACACACGCACACGCACACACTCACACACGTACACACGCACACACGCACACACGCACACACGTACACACGCGCACACGCACACGCATACACGTACACACGCACACGCACACACGTGTACACTCGCACATGCGCGCACACGCGCACCCACACACGCAAACACGCTCGCTCGCACGCACACACATAACACACGAACACGCACACACACGAACACACGCACACACGCACACACGTTCGAAACCACGCACGCGCGAACGCGCGCACGCACCCGCACTTGGGCAGGCACACGCTCTCACGCACACGCACACACATCACACACACACACACACACACACACACACGCATGCACATACGCACATACATGCACACTCACCCACACGCACATACGCACGCTCACACGTGTACAGACACACACATTTTATGTGCTTAATGTCTATATATTGGTATTGATGTGCAATCTTGGCAAAACTTTGCCAAATTCTGTAAAATGAGCTAATATGTTGGTTTATCGATAGCGACAAAAAGTTGATTGCATATCTTTCTATAACTACATATGTATATTTAGGTTGGAAGGTAAAGATAAGGAGATTAATACTAAATATAAAAATAATTTATTCTCCATCACCTAAATAAGACGCTGTATCGTGACAGTACTTCGTTGCAAAAGTGGCTGATTTCAGGGTTGTTCCATAGCAACTGTACAAAGGTAATTTGCTGTGTATCATTAATATGAAAAAGTAATGAATAAGTAATGTGACCTTGACCAAACATCATCATCTTGTGACGGATTCATAATTTTTACATGTTTATCACAAAGGTTTTCAGTCATAACTAAATATTGATATTCAATATAATTTTCCTTTTGATCTTCGTTTTATAAGCAAGTGTAAACTTATCGAAATGTTCCGAGTGATTACCTTGTTTGAACAGAATTTTAAGCGCCATCTGTCTGCACGTTGTTTCTCGAACATTTGTCACATTTGAATCAAACATTCAAAACCAAAATCTAATGAATATTGATTTAAAACTTCACGGTAAGTTTTTTATTTCACTAAAAAGTGGAATCACACTTATTTTGTATAAAATAGGAATGTATGATGCTGACGCAAGTGAGAGGTAGAGAACTACAAGTAAATGATCAAATACAAAAGCTTCACGTCCTCCAGCAACTTTCTTTCTCATCCCGAAAAGTGACATTTTTAGCACTAATGAAAGAAACAATTTTTTTTTTTTTTACTATGAACCGAAGACGATCGTAATAAAACAAAAACGAACATTTATGTTTCATAAAATTGTCATATTTATAATTGAATCTGTACGATACGATTTAAAACAGAGGTAGAATGGTTAGTCACCCTATTTCTCTTTTAAAATTTTTAATTTTGAAAATGGATGTGTCGATACTCAAAAATTTTCATAACTTCTTTACATTACGTTAGACCCAAAATCAATATTACAATGAAAACGAAACTTCAAAGCGAAATTTAATCTTATTACATTATAGTTCTGTATTGAAACGATTGGCAACGGTACTTAAAGCGAATTTAATAAAATAGGGGCGATATTGCATTATAATGAATAACATTCTTAGACAAATATATCAAGCGAATACAATGCACGAAAGTGAGTGAAACAGAAAATGGTCTTCTATATAATTACTTAGTGCCTATATAATAAGCAATGTGCCGACTAACAATGGAGATAGGCAGATTCGCGATAGAAAGCGGTAAAATTATTGAAATGTAACTTAAAACACCTCACGGTATACACTAAAACAAAGCCCCATCGGGGATAAATGTTCTATGAGCGCCACCAGAATGTTGAGAATTATCTTAATCTGGGATGTTAATTTTGCTAGATCGCTTACTCGATGTATAAACACCCTGAGCTTTCTGTATAAACTTCGTATAATTAATTTTTCACGTATTCAATTACTTTTTGAAAACTCGAGGAAGTAAATAATAGATACGAATTCCCTATCGTAAAATAAAAGCTGGTGTAACGATATGTGCTTAAATTGTACTTATATGCCACACAACAATTTGGTTCTTTGAAATTTTGTCATCAATATACTAAACTATAGCAAGTACGGTATGCGCCAAAATATACAGTAATGGATTTCGCGTATACCGCATGTGCATGACTGTGTGTCTGCGTGTTATTGCATCACCATTTTGTATTGTTAGTTGTGTAACGAACGTTGTGCTCTGTGGTTCAAGCTGACAATGGGTCTCACGACGGAGGAAAAAGTGTTCACAGTGGAATATTATTTTCACTCGTACGGATATGATTATCAAAGCGGGTCGAGTTTAAGGTTAGTGGTAGAACAATATTGTGAACACTTTAATAAGCCGGCACCAAGCAACACAGTCATGCTGTCTGTCGTTACAAAATTTCGTCGTACGGGTAGTGTGTTGTGTCAACCGAAGAGAAGGTCTAGTAGACCAGTAACTGTGTCCAAATGAAAACCATGGACGTGTCCTCAATCAGGTTTTACACTAACCAAAGCGAAGTCCTTGACGAACATCCTTGAAATTAAACAACAGCAACACGTGACCTCGACGATTGTTTAAAGGATCAGGTGGATTTTCACACCGAATACAGGTTGTACAACGATTGACGGAACAAGACAGGCATGTCGGATTGAATACTGTGCACGATTTTTAGCCTTATCGGGACGAATCATTTCCCGTGGGACCCTTCACATTCCTCGATCTGACACCACCCACGTTTATGTGTGGGGAATGTTAAAGGAGATAATTTTCAGCTGTCCAGATCTATCCAAAACTGTGCCTGAATTATGTCACTGTCTCGTTTTTCAGGACTCTGAAGCAACCTATGTTTCAGAGTATGTTTCAAAATCTGCGTGATCGTTATGAACACTGTCTACAGAGCAACGAAGGATATTTTGAACATTTATAGTATCATTCCGGTAACTAAATAATAACAATATCATAGTTCTCCAGTAGGTTTTGTATTTTGGCACATTATTGAAGTGGACACTTTTATTTTTGTATAAAAATGAAATATATGGTGGAACAACAGACACACGCGCACACACGCACACAAACGCGCACGCACACGCGCACTGTGCTGTTACTGTAAGCTAGTGTTAATTCTGAAACAAAATATGGCCCTATAATTGTGGTGTCAATTTTGTGATGTATGTTTTTGTAATACTCTTCTGAAAAAGCATCGATAAAAAAAATCAAAACCTCTGATAAAAAGTAAAAACGTCAGCTAGAAAAGAGCTGACGATCTTCAAACGACTGAGTTAAGAACTCTCTCGATCAACTCATCTTTCAAACAACAAAAACTAAATCAAAATCGGTTCCTCCGTTTGGGAGCTATGGTGCCACAGACAGATACACTCAAAGGTATGAGGAAAGTTATGTAAAATTGAATTTTTCAAAATATGCGTATACATTTTTCTATAAAGTTGATCATTAGTTAGATATTAGAAAAATACCTAAGTTCCACCATAGGAATTTTTTGTCTCCAAATTACGCACGTGTAACAGTGGAGTTCTACGACAGTTTTTGTTTAGACTTGAATTACTACCAGAATTATTTTACTTTTAATTAAGGGAAAACGGAAGTTTAACCTTAATTGTTTATAGTACCTGAAAAAAATGGGGGAGCTGTAGAATTAACACCACAGAAACGCGGAATATACTTTTATGTACATTCATTACGTTGGAGCGTGTTTTATAATATAAAAAATACAGTGTTTAAGTACGTAATTAACTACCTCTATAGTGTAAGGCAAAATGAGTGTTAATGACAGTTGGCATGAGAAGAGATTATGGCTGTAAAACTTGTGCAAGCTTTAGCTGTCATGCATTAACATTTGAAAGCAATATTTAAAAAAAGATTGTTGTCATACTCTACCGGCTGTTGTATTTTTCTGGGCAGAGATCATACAGTATCACTCATTTCGATTATAAAAATTTACGCATCTATAAATTTTTTTTGTTACTGAACTTTTGACATGCAGAGCAAAAATATATTTAAGGATAATAGAGTGAAACTTAAATGTCAGACTAATTAACGCGGAATTGTACATAAAATTGTTTAACATACGGGCTTATATCAGACTTGTTAATGCTGCGGTATATCAGACTGACTCTTTGTAAGTTTGTTTTAACTCTAAAGCCGAAACTACTGTTAAGCTATAGTAGAATCGTCCTTACAATGTTAGTTAGTAACCGTTCTGCGGTTTTTCTAAGAATATTGTCTATCGTTTATTCTATTTGTCTAGCAAGTTTAATATACCCTGGAATGTGCAATATTTTATTTTGCTTAATGATATGAAACCTATTTGACTAATTATTATTACTAATTTAGCTTTGAGATTAATTTGACTGCTTCTGTTTGTAAATTCCGTATGTTTTAGTACTCTATGAAATTTAAAATGTATTCTAGCGTAAGCCAAATTTTGGCTTCGCTACAACACGCACACACGCACTCATGCAAGCATTCACTCACGCAAGTAAGCACGCACCCACCACCGTCACGCATACGCATATGCGAATTATGTCACATAATGGACAATTATTACAGATTATTTTTCGAAACTTGTGAAAAAAGTGCAGAAAGAAAAGATATGAGCAGGGAATGCACGAATAAGCAGGAAGACGAAAAAGTAAGGTAGGAAAGATTAAGACGTGTCTTAATCGTCTGACTTCTTGATTGTTACGGGAAGATGTACTTAGTACATTATCCCGCACAGATCCTTACTTACTAACTCATATTACTATGGCTATCATTGCTGCTCAACAAAACGTCAAAATTGGAAAATGTATCTCACTATGACGCCATCTGCTTCTTTAAAATTTTTAACGGGATAGATCATAAAAATCAGATTGGGGCTTGAATCTCGATGCTGCAGTTGGTTAGCGTGGTACTCTAGCAAAATACAGGTCGTAGGTTCAAATCCTACTCGAGGCAAACTTTTTATTTATGTATTTAATAAAATTAATAATAATTGTTAATTACATATTTACCTTTGAACTTATTTGATCATAACAAAACTTATAATAAAGAAATGGAAACTATTTACTCAGCTTAATAGTCATTTGAACCTGTAAAATTTGTTCCATAGTGGCCTACGTAAGAGCTCACCTAAAGTCGTGGAAAGCTTTAAGTTTTCTCAATAAATCCTCAAATGCACTAAATATTACAAAAGACAAATCTCGTAGTAATATGACGTTATTACCAAAATGATGAACAAAATTTTTGATGATCCACGTAAATTGTTAAATCAAATAACATGTCCGAAGTATTACTTAACAATTCGCCGTGCTTATGTATTTCTGGTCTTAAATAAGCATGTAATATGAAAACACCCCTATTTAAAAAAAATAAAACATAAAGACAAATAGGAAAAAGTTGCATAGAAACTGTTTTAATGAAACATATGTAAACACACGAAAAGGAATGCCAATTCAAAATACTAACATCGCTATATTGATAACACAGTAAGGTCAGCGGGCATTCTTCGATAGTTCCATGTAAACAAAAAGCAAAAGCAAAAGCTAAACTGATTAA
Source organism: Vesta saturnalis (assembly GCA_036346205.1). Classification (NCBI taxonomy): domain Eukaryota; kingdom Metazoa; phylum Arthropoda; class Insecta; order Coleoptera; family Lampyridae; genus Vesta; species Vesta saturnalis. The sequence goes on from JARFJB010000432.1 coordinate 28,381, forward strand.
AAAACTCAAGAAAACTACACCAATATCCAAAGAGAAGCAATAACTAATATCAAAACTTAACATTGGAACCAAAAATAAAATACAGCTTAATATTCAATATTCCGTTTGACAACAAAAAGGAGGATCTACAAATAATAAATAAATTCAAGCTGCTTACTCGGCAATAACCACACATGGTCCATTTTAGTGCTGAGATAACATTAACACTAGATTTCACTTTTATTATCAGTCGCACAAAATATTAGTCGTATGTAACACAATTATATTAACATATGAAACCTACTTCATTAAAAATCAACTTTCCGAGGTAATAAATATACGGATTTGACACTGGGAACATTCCTGTGTAGCTAACCATCTCTAACTTGTTGGGGTACAAATTCCACAATTACTTCGAAAAAGGCGTGGGGTCCGTGCGCTTTAAAATTATATAGAAAGATTGTTTTTTATGATGAAGGTAAATTTCATATTTTATTGTGATTGGAATTATACGGCAAACCATTTTTTTGAGTTATTTTACGTGGGGAAATTTTGACGTGGGCTATTTTCTCAGCGCACTGGATTGTTTACTGCTCGAAGACTTCGCTTTGCTTCGCTCAGCCTCCATTATTATCTGAAACTAGTTAAACATATAACATTCGAGACGCTTATACTATTTTTCATCCGATGCTTTTTTTGGTTGAGTTATGAAACCGAAATTATAGAGTAGTCTTGGTTCCTATAGATACAAATGTAAGCACGAAACTTTACTTAATGCTGTGTAGAACGTTAAGTAATAATTTACCGTGTTTGGTTTATTACCTACAGGATCCAATTATGATGGGTCTACCGATTTATGCATGGTAAATTTATAACTATGACCGATCGGACGAAATGTATGTAAATTTATAAAGATGGTTCTGTATGCGTAATGACTGATAACAAACTTCATTTCAACTATATTTATTTTTATTTTGTATTTTCAGGCTGGTGAAGACATTATGCTATACGTTACCGCTGACGATGGGGGTATACCGGCGAAAACCGAAGTCAGGGTCAAGATTGTAGGCTCCAGACCGAAATCTTCTATTAAGGCTAACCTAAATCCATACAACCAAGAAAGTCGTTTACGTGCTCCTAGTCTTTTATCATTTACTAATTTTAACTCAGGGCAACCACCTGCTTCTATAGCAAACAATCCCAGACCATTTCCTGGTCAAATCCCTTATTATACAACATCAACAAATCAATCTAGTAAAATTCGTTTAATTTCTACTCAAGATCAATATAATAAATCAGACACCTCAGACAATTCATCAAAAGAATTTGATTTGTCTACAACCAAAGAAACATCAACTTACTCATATGAGCATAATCACATCAATTTGCCAGTGGATCAAGCTGTCAAATCTGTACCAGAATTAACCATTACGCTTGTACCTGTTGTATCAGTATTTGCGATATTTCTCGGAGTTGGCATTATTGCTTTACTATTTCGTAAGAAAATCTGTCTAGGACGTGCAAAAGATAGCAAGGATGATATGGTAAGTTCTGTTTAATTGATTTGTGTATATTTTTATGACGTACAATCAAACAAAAGATCAAAGTGAATCATTACAAATTTATATTAAACATACAGGGTTATTCACACTATACGGCACGTAATATTGTGGCAAAAATACATGACTTTTAAAAAGTTTCACTTTAGGGATATATAGAAGTCTATGATGGTTACTTTTCAAAATGTGTCCCAAAAGTCCTAAAAATATCAAGGTTGTTTCTTTAATATGAACCCCTTGTATATTATTGCATTTTTGGATTCTCCGATAAAAATAAATGTATGTTTTAATAAGGTTTACAATACCCAAACCTTAAGGCTTTGTAAATTATTTGAATTTTCTCATAATCTAACCTAACAATAGATGATGTTTTATATGCCAATTATAAGAACCTTGCCATAGTATACAGGGTGTCCAAAAATTAAAACTAATCAAATAAGAACTTTAAGTGGCTAAAACTTGATTAATTTAAATAGAAGCCATATTTTTACCGTACCAGGAAATGCACCTTTTAATTGCCTATCGAATGGTATCAGGGTGTTCTATGCATAAGTCTTCGCGTTTTTACAGAATAATAATGTTTGCACCATTTGGAGTTTTTTAAATAAAAGTTTTATATGTATCTAGTTCCCTATGCTATTTAGAAATAGATATTTCATTTATTCTGAAAATTTAGTCCGCAAGGATAGTTTTTGCTATAGTGGTACTAGTTTTGTAATTGTGAAACTTCAGATCATTATTATTTGAATATTGTTGTGATGTTGCTTAGCCAAAATGAACATTTATCCAAAGGAAGAGCGTACTGATATGATTCTTATTATTGGAGAATATCAACCCGATTGTTTGTTGGCTTCACAAGTTTATGCTCAAAGGTTAGTTATAAAAAAAACCGCTGCCAATTTATCTGCCATAATGCTTTCTCATATATGTAAACAAATAACTTCAAAGCCCACAATACCTGATTTTGAGTCATATCGGTTTTAAACACGATAATTCCCCATTTCTGATCCGCCATTTTAAATTTTTCAATTTTGGCAAATGATTTATTCTTAGCGATCTTAAAACCCCCCATACCCGACTTTCAAAAAAAATGTTGCACCCTAGAAACAGTGCGCCATTGTCAGTTTTTAAACTTTTTTGTTTAGACAATGTTGCATAATTGATTATTAGCCCACAATATCTGAATTTTAGTCAAATCGGATTTGAAACACGATAATCCCCCATTCAAAATATCCCCAATACCCGACTTTCAAAAAAATCAGTTGATAAATTAAATAAACACGATAATCCACCATTTTGGATCGGCCATTTTGAACTTTTTAATTTTGACAAATGATTTATACTTAGCGATCTTAAAAATCCCCAACACCCGACTATCAAAAATATCAGCTGATAAATTAAATAAACACGATAATCCCCCATATTGCATCCGCCATTTTGTATCTTTAATTTTGACAAATGATTTATACTTAGCGATCTTAAAAATTCCCAACACCCGATTTTCAACAAAATCGCAGATAAATTACAAAATGCACAATTTTGTTCCCTTAATACGGCGCGCCACTGGTTATTATATATTTTTTATTTTGAAGTTATATAAAACAGTATTAGCTTATTTTTTTAACAATTAATTTTTTTAATTTTCTAATCCCCTAATGTCGACCTAGATTTTATGGCAAATAATAAAGCTTTAATGGTTCCGCTCACAAACAGGAATTTTTTTTTCTAAAAACTTGTTTTTTTATCGATAGCTTTATTTCAAAAGATATCGCGCACACTCACACACAGGCACACAATCAGACACGAGATTTTGTTTCCTAAAATTGTGTAAAAAGTGTTTGAAAATTTAAACCGATTACGAAGCTTTCTCTTTATGCGTACGTATATGAGAAGGCAATATATTACAAGAAAATCTGTAACTGAAGATGAAAATGTTTTTACGGTAGTTGGTTCAGTTATGGAAAATCTCAATATCAGTCAAAATCAGATATCCAAAGATACTAACATTAGCCAAGCAAGTATACTGACGTCCATAAAAATTGCAACACCTAGAATTTATTGAACTATTGTATTGAAATTTTCGCCAGCGATGTATTTCACTAGAACAAACAAACGATTAAAATTTGAAAACAAAAGAACAAAAACTAAAAATGTTTTCTTCAATAATGAGTTGCTCCGCCACCATTTGTAATGCACTCATTTAGACGGCGTGGCATGCTATCAATCAATTGATCTATAGCTACCTGTGGTATATCAACCCAAGCTACTTGAATCCGTAGCCGGAGATCGTGTAAGTTATCTGGAGTGTGTGGTAAATTACCCAGTCGTCTACCGACCTCATCCCATACATGTTCAATGGGCGACAAATCAGGCGACCGAGCAGGACACGACAGCACAGCAATGTCAGCTTCTTCCAAAAAACGTGTTGTAGGCCTTGCCGCATGAGGGCGCTCATTATTCTGTTGGAAAATGGAATTTTCCATCCCTAAAGATATGGAAGCGCAACGGGTTCTAGTATATTGGCAATATAACCAGCGGCGCTTAAGTTACCATCAATGAAGACCAAGGGTGATCTGCTGTCGTAACATATTGCACCCCATATCATCACTCCTTGTGCGAGTGCTGTGTTGCTTTCCACAAAAAATGTTGGAATTTTACGTTCTCCATGAACGCAGCCCATAAGGCCTTATCCGATGATAAACAGGTGACATTGACATTCTGGGTCCTACACCTCTCATCCAATCATTTGTAATCGATCGAGTTGCTGAAAATCTGTCTCTTGTGGCCAAAGGTCTTAAGCGACGTACTTCGTGATCTGTAGTCCTGCGGGGACGTCCAGATCCAGGGCAACGTTGTTGCACCCCTTGCTCGGACCATTTGAACCAACAGTCAATACCGTTGTAACATTTAGGTTTACACGACGCGCAATTTCTCTTTCAAAAGTCCTCTGTCATGCCAATAATACGGCCACGTTCAAAATCAGTCAATTGGGAAAATGCTGATGTTGACGTACTCTTGACATTGTTTCCAAGTTCAGAACGAAATTGTGCACAAACAATTTGCAAAATTGACAGTTAATTACACACTGATTGGTTTATTTCTTCAAATTTATTGTTACTAAGTGCAAATGAAAAAACAAAAAAAAAACTACTAGCTAGATTTTATTCAAATTTTAATCGTTTGTTTGTTCTAATGAAAGACATTGTTGACGAAAATTTCAATAAAATCGTTCAACAAATTCTAGGTGTTTTTAGGGAAGTCAGTATATTTCAAGAATTCTTACAAAACACTGATGTCCTTAAAAAAATCCAGTTTTGCGAAGAACTTTATGGAAATGATTATGACAACCGAACTGAATATTGCACGTGGGTGTCAGACAAAGTAGCAAAACCTAAAAACTGTTTTGATAATGAATTATTTAGAGATGAGTGTATCTTTTATAACAAGGCCTCGTGAATAGACACAAATTCCATTACTGTTCTAATTCGAAACCACATCAATGCAGGGCCATGACAAATCACACTAGATAGTCACTTAATATGTGGGGTGGAATACTGGGCACATATTTAATTGGACCCTATTTTTTTGAATGGTCTTTAAATGGTATGATGTTTCTCGATTTCCATTTACATCAACTTGCAGTATTATTAGAAGAAGTCCCTTTCAACATCAAAACAACCATGCGGACTCAATTTGATGGAGCTCCACCTCATTATCATTACAGTGTTCGGCAATTTTTAAATCCCAACTATCTCTTGGGGATACATAAAAGGAATTTGTCTATAATGCGCCTCCGACAACACCACACTGCATAAAAATACGCATAAGATACGCTTTTGTTACCCTGTAAATGTTGCCTAGAGTTAGAACTGGTTTTGAAAAAAGAATATGTTACTGTCTGGAAATGGACGGTCGACATTTACAACATCTGTTATAAATACTTTGCTTCTATTTTATGTTGTCTTTGATATCTTATTACCACTATTGCTGTTATACCCTGTTGTGTTATAAAGTACGCAACTAAATACATTAGAACATTTCTTTAAAAAACACCAAATAATGACTTATGACTTATCCATAGAAGACCCTAATACCATTCGATAGGTAATTAAAAAGTATATTTCCTGGTAAGGTAAAAAATATGGGGTTATATTTAAATTTATCAAGTTATACCCACTTAAAGTCTTTATTTGATTAGTTAGCATTTTTTGACACCCAGTAGAAGATGGCAAGGTATAATTGGGATATAAACCATGATCCATTGTTAAACTTCACTATTAATTTCGCTTACAAAACTTAAACCCTTCTTAAGTATTTGAAACAAGAAAATTAGGTTAGATTATGACAAAATTCAAATTATTTAGAAAACTTTAAGGTTTAGGTATTATAAACCTTATTAAAACATACACATAGCAGTAATATACAGGGAGTTCAGTTTAAAAAAAGCAACTTAGATATTTTCAGGGGTTTTGGGACACCTTGTGTAATGTAAAAGTTATTTTAAAAAGTAACCTTCATAAACTCCCATATATCCCAAAAATGAAACTTTTTAAAAGTAACGTATTTTGGCCGCAATATTCTGTGCCGTATAGCATGGAGAACCCCGAAGAGTAGTAATTAATTTAATGGTCTTATACAGAGAAAAGAATCCTCGGGAGCAGTTGTGCTTCAAGAAAATCCTTCGTTAACAATGCAGTATTGGAGAGGTCCAAGAGCGTTCAGTAACCGCTATGTTCCCTGGGATCGGGAGTCGCCTCATCCTCAAGTTAGTAAATTACGTGTACTTTTACATAGTTATTAAGTAAAATCAAACAATAATGCCACTTTAATCTTTATTATAGTTTAAACATGTTTCAATTACTCAACCTATTTAAAAATTAAATTAAATTTTGTTTGATTTCCAAAAGGATAAGCAGAATTTAAACCATTCTCGATTTCAACTTCTTATTACACCCACACGTATTTTCGTTTTGAGTATTATTTATAAACATTTAATGTGTTTTATACTATAGTACAGTATTAGATTTAATAGTATAACTTTTCCTTTCGATTTATATGCTATTAACACCCTCGGTCCTTATTATTTGAAAATTAAACGGTAATTAGCTTAAACGAGTCTTTTTTTTAATTAAATTCGAATACCTGCAATGATATTTATTTGTATTAGTGTTCAACCCGTTTCAGTAATACATATTATCAAAAGCCTAGTATTATTATATATTATTAATTGGTATAATGTGCTCTGAATCCCATTTTTAGGAAGGTTTAATAAAAGTTAACCTATTATAGACCTTAGTAAAATTACTTACCTTTTGGGGATTAAATCGTGTAATTTTTAGAGAAATTTAAACGGTTCAATAACAGTCACAGTTATGGACCTCAGTAAATGGTAATTGTTCAAGAATTACTTGACATGTCAAAATAATTTTATTTTAAAGAAGAGGATTAACAGCTTAAATTTGATGCATGTGTTAAAAGTCAAAGGGACACTGAAAATTTTCACGAATGTTATAACTACATTTTCAATAATATTTAACTTCTTTGTTACTTTGTTCAATATTTTGTCAAGCTTGTAATAGATATTCTGTCAATTTAGTTATAATAGTAATCGCTGATGATTACATCCGAGGTAGAAGAACGTTAAAACCACATTTTTACCTTCTAACCTACATATACGTATGTAGCTATAGAATGCCATGCATCACCTTTTTATCACTATCACTATATCGACTTATTAGCTTGTCAAAGTTTCGCCAAGATGGGCCATGTGTACTGTGTATGTACTGTGCTTGCGTGTGCGCACGCATGTGCAAGGGTATGCGCGTCTGCGTGTGCTTGTTCTTGTGAATGTACTTGTGCTTGTGCTTGTGCTTGTACTTGTGCTTGTTCTTGTGCTTGTGCTTGTGCTTGTGCTTGTGCTTGTGCTTGTGCTTGTTCTTGTGCTTCTTCTTGTGCTTGTGCTTGTGCATATTCTTGTGCTTGTGCTTGTGCTTGTGCTTGTGCTTGTGCTTGTGCTTGTGCTTGTGCTTGTGCTTGTGCTTGTGCTTGTGCTTGTGCTTGTGCTTGTGCTTGGGCTTGGGCTCGTGCTCGTTCTCGTGCTCGTGCTTGTATTCGTGCTCGTGCACGTGCTCGTGCTTGTGCTCGTGCTTGTCCTTGTACTTGTGGTCGTGCTTGTGCTTGTACTTGGGCATGGGATTGGGCTTGGGCTTCAGCTTGTGATTGTGCTTGTGCTCGTTCTCGTCCTACTGCTCGTGATCGTGCTCGTGCTCGTGCTCGTGATCGTGCACGTGCTCGTGCTCGTGCTTGTGCTTGTGCTTATGATTGCACTTTTGGTCTTACTAGTGCTCGTGCTAATGCTTGGGCTTGGGATCAGGCTTGGACCTGGGCTTCAGCTTGAACTTGTGCTTGTGCTTGTGATTCTGCTCGTGCTCGTGCTTGTGCTCGGGATCAGGCTCGTGATTGTGCTTGTCCTGGTGCTTGTGTCTGTGCTTGTGCTTTTGCATGTGCTTGTCCTTATGCTTGTCCTTGTGTTTTTCCTTGTACTTGTGGTTGTGCTCGTGCTCGTGCTAGTGCTCTTGCTCGTAGACGTCGTCGTGCTCGGGCTCTGTGCTTGTGCTTAGGCTTGTGCTTGTGCTTTTGCTTGTGATTCAGATTGTACTTGTGCTTGTGATCGTGCTAGTGCTGGTGCTTGTGCTCGTGCTTGTACTTGTGCTTGTGCTTGTGCTTGGGATTGGGCTTGGCTTTCAGCTTGAGCTTGTGCTTGTGCTCGTGCTCCCGCTAGTGCTCGTTCTCGTACTTGTGCTTGTACTTGTGGCCGTGCTAGTGCTTGCGCTTGTGCTTGGGCTTGGGATTGGGCTTGGGCTTCAGCTTGAGCTTGTGTTTGTGCTTCTGCTTGTACTTGTGCTTATGCTCGTGCGCCTGCTGGTGCTCGTGCGCGTGCTCCTGCTCATGCTCGGCCTTGTGCTTGTGTTTGGGCTTGTGCTTGTTCTTGTTTCTTCTTGTGCTTGTGCTTGTGCTTTTGCTTGTGCTTGAGATTGTGCTTGTGCTTGTACTTCTGCTTGTGCTTGTGCTTGTGCTTGTGCTTGTGCTTCTGCTGGTGCTTGTGTCTGTGCTTGTGCTTGTGCTTTTACATGTGCTTGTCCTTATGCTTGTCCTTGTGTTTTTCCTTGTGCTTGTGGTTGTGCTGTGTTGCTTAGTACTGTACTGTAGCGTCGTGCTCGGGCTCTGTGCTTGTGCTTAGGCTTGTGCTTATGCTTGTGCTTGTGATTTTGCTTGTGATTCAGATTGTACTTGTGCTTGTGCTCGTGCTCGTGCTCGTGCTGGTGCTGGTGCTGTGCTCGTGCTCGTAGTTTTGCTTGTGCTTATACCTGTGCTTATGCTTGTGCTTGTGCTTGTGCTTGTGCTTGTCTTTATGCTTGTGTTTGTGTTTGGCCTTGTGCTTGTGTTTGTGCCGGTGATCGTGCTCGTGCTCGTAGACGTCGTCGTGCAAGGGCTCTGGCTCGGGATCGTGATTGTGCTTGTGCTTGTTCTTGTGCTTGCTCTTATGTTTATGATTGTGCTTATGCTTGTGCTTGTGCTTGTGTTTGCGATTGTGCTTGTGCTTGTTTTTGTGCTTCTGCTTGTGCTTGTGCTTGTGCTTGTGCTTGTGCTTGTATTATACTTGTGCTTGTGCTTGTGATTGTGTTCGTGCTTGTGCTTGTACTTGTGCTCGTGCTTGTGCTTGTACTTGGGCTTGGGATTGGGCTTGTCATGGCCTTCAGCAGGAACTTTGCTTGTGCTTTGGCTTTTGCTTGTGTTTCATTGTGCTTGTGCTCGTGCTCGTGCTTGTGCTGGAGCTCGTGCTCGTGCTCGTAATTTTGCTTGTGCTTGTGTTTGAACTTGTGCTTACGCTTGTGCCAGTGCTTGTGCTTGTGCTTGTGCTTGTGCTTGTGCTTGTGCTTGTACTTGCGCTCGTGCTCGTGTTCGTGCTTGTGCTTGTACTTGTGCTCGTGCTTGTGCTTGTACTTAGGATTGGGCTTGGCATGGCGTTCGCTGGGACTTATGCTTGTGCTTTGGCTTTTGCTTGTGTTTTCATTGTGCTTGTGCTCGTGCTCGTGCTTGTGCTGGTGCTCGTGCTCGTGCTCGTAGTTTTGTTTGTGCTTGTGTTTGTACTTGTGCTTGTGCTTGTGCTTGTGCTTGTGCTTGCTTGTGCTTGTGCTTGTGCTTGTGCTTGTGCTTGTGCTTGTGCTTGTGCTTGTGCTTTTGCTTGTGATTCTGATTGTACTTGTGCTTGTGCTCGTGCTTGTGCTTTTGCTTGTGATTGTGCTTGAGTTTGTGCTTGTGCTTGTGCTTGTACTTGCGCTTGTGCTCGTGCTCGTGCTTGTACTTGTACTTGTGCTCGTGCTTGTGCTTGTACTTGGGATTGGGCTTGGCATGGCCTTCAGCTGGAACTTATGCTTGTGCTTTGGCTTTTGCCTGTGATTCTCATTGTGCTTGTGCTCGTGCTCGTGCTTGTGCTGGTGCTCGTGCACGTGCTCGTAGTTTTGCTTCTTGTGTTTGTACTTGTGCTTATGCTTGGGCTTGTGCTTGTGCTTGTGTCTGTGCTTGTGTTTGTGCTTTTGCATGTGCTTATGCTTTAGCCTGTGCTTGTGCTTGTACTTGAGCTTGTCCTTATGCTTGTCCTTGTGTTTGTCCTTGTGCTTGTGGTTGTGCTGGTTTTCGCGCTAGTGCTCGTGCTCGTAGACGTCGTCGTGCTCGGGCTCTGTGCTTGTGCTTGTGCTTGAGCTTGTGCTTGTGCTTGTGCTTTTGCTTGTGATTCTGATTGTACTTGTGCTTGTGCTCGTGCTCGTGCTGGTGCTGGTGCTCGTGCTCGTAGTTTTGCTTGTGCTTGTGCTTATACTTGTGCTAGTGCTTGTGCTTGTGCTTGTGCTTGTGCTTGTGCTTGTCCTTGTGCTTGTGTTTGTGTTTTGCCTTGTGCTTGGGTTGTGCCCGTGCTCGTGCTCGTGCTCGTAGACGTAGTGCTCGGGCTCTGGCTCGGGCTCGTGATTGTGCTTGTTCTTGTGCTTGCTCTTGTGTTTATGCTTGTGCCTGTGCCTGTGAATATGCTTATGCTTGTGCTTGTGCTTGTCCTTGTGCTTGTGTTTGAGTTGTGTTGTGCTTGTGCTTGTACTTGTGCTCGTGCTTGTGCTTGTCTTGGGCTTGGGATTGTGCTTGTCATGGCTTCAGCAGGAACTTTGCTTTGGCTTTGGCTTTTGCTTGTGTTTTATGTGCTTGTGCTCGTGCTTGTGCTTGTGCTGGTGCTCGTGCTGTGCTGTAGTTTTGCTTGTGCTTGTGTTTGTACTTGTTCTTACGCTTGTGCCTGTGCTTGTGCTTGTGCTTGTGCCTGTGTTTGTGCTTGTGCTTGAGATTGTGCTTGTGCTTGTGCTTGTGCTTGTCTTGTGTTGTACTTGCGCTCATGCTCGTGTTGTGCTTGTGCTTGTCTTGTGCTCGTGCTTGTGCTTGTACTTAGGATTGGGCTTGGCTGGCTTATCTGGACTTATGCTTGTGCTTTGGCTTTTGCTTGTGTTTTCATTGTGCTTGTGCTCGTGCTCGTGCTTGTGCTGGTGCTCGTGCTGTAGTTTTGTTTGTGCTTGTGTTTGTCTTGTGCTTGTGCTTGTGCTTGTGCTTGTGCTTTTGTGCTTGTGCTTTGCTTGTGCTTGTGCTTGTGCTTGTGTTGGCTTGTGCTTGTGCTTGTGCTTGTGCTATTTGTGCTGTTGCTGTGCTTGTGCTTGTGTCTTGTGACTTGTGCTTGTGCTTGTGCTTGTGCTTGGCTTGTGCTTAGTTGTGCTTGTATGTGCTTGTGCTTGTGCTTGTGCTTGTGCTTGTGCTTGTGCTTGTGTGCTTGTGCTTGTGTTTGCTTGTGCTTGTGTTGTGCTTGTGCTTGGTTGTGCTTGTGCTTGTGCTTGTGCTTGTGCTTGTGCTTTGTCTTGCTGTGCTGTTGTGCTTGTCTTGACTTGTGCTGTGCTTGTGCTTGTTGCTTGGCTGGCTTAGTGCTTATGCTTGTGCTTTGGCTTGTGCTTGTGTTTTCTTGTGCTTGTGCTTTGTGCTTGTGCTGGTGCTTGTGCTGTGCTGTAGTTTGTTTGTGCTTGTGTCTTGTATCTTGTGCTTGTGCTTGTGCTGTGCTTGTGATTGCTTCTGTGCTTTGCTTGTGCTTTTTGCTTGATGCTTGTGTTCTTGTGCTTGTCTTGTGCTGTGCTTGTCTTGTGCTGGCTTGTGCTTTTGTGCTTGTGCTTTGCTTGTGTTTGCATTGTGCTTGTGCTTGCTTGCTTGTGCTTGTGCTTGCTTGTTTGCTTGTGCTTGTGCTTGTTTGCTTGTGCTTTGCTTGTGATTCTGATGTTTCTGTTGCTTGTGCTGTGCTTGCTTGGTGCTGTGCTGTGCTTTGTGCTTGTGCTTGTGCTTGTGCTTGTGCTTGTGCTCTTGTGCTTGTGCTGTGCTCGTTGGCTTGTGCTCTGCGTTCGGCTGGCTGGCTGCTTCTGTGTTGTGCTTGTGCTTGCTTGTGTTTGATTGTCTTGTGCTTGTGCTTGTGCTTGTGCTTGTGCTTGTGCTTGTTGCTTGTGTTGTGCTTTCTTGTGCTTGTGCTTGTGCTTGTGCTTTGCTTGTGCTTGTGCTGTGCTGTTGCTTTGCTGTGCTGTGTCGTGCTTGTGCTTGTGCTTGTGCTTGTGCTTGGCTTGTGCTTGTGTTGTGCTTGTGCTTGTGTTTGTTGTGCTTGTGCTTGTGCTTTGCTTCGTGCTGTGCTGTTGTCTGTGTTTTGCTTTGTGCTTGTCTATACGTCTGTGCTTGTGTGTGCTCTGTGCTTGTGCTTGTGCTTGTGCTTGTGCTTGTGCTTTGCTTGTGCTTTGTGTTTGGCTTGTGCTTGTCTGGTTGCCTGTGCTGTGCTTCTGTGCTTGTGCTTCTGTGCTTGCTTGGCTGCTGTTGTGTTGTGCTTGTGCTTGTGCTTGTGCTTGTGCTTGCTTCTGTGTTTCGCTTGTGCTTGTGCTTGTGCTTGTGCTTGTGCTTGTGCTTTGTTTGCTTGTTTTGTTGCTTGTGCTTGTGCTTGTGCTTGTGCTTGTGCTTGGTTGTGCTTTGTGCTTGTGCTTGTGCTTGGCTGTGCTTGTGCTTGTCTTGTGTTTGCTTGTGCTGTGCTTGTGCTTGCTTGGCTTGTTGTTGTCTTGCTTGGGACTTATGCTTGTGCTTTGGCTTTTGCTTGTGTCTATTGTGCTTGTGCTTGTGCTGTGCTTGTGCTGGTGCTGTGCTGTGCTGTAGTTTTGCTTGTGCTTGTGTTTGTACTTGTGTTGCTTGTGCTTGTGCTTGTGCTTGTGCTTGTGCTGCTTGTGCTTGTGCTTGATGCATTGTGCTTGTGCTTGTGCTTGTGCTTGTGTTTATTGCTGTGCTCGTGCTTCGTGCTTGTGCTTGTCTTGTGCTGTGCTTGTGCTTGTGCTTGTTGGCTTGCATGCTTGTGTGGCTTGTGCTTGTGCTTTGCTTTGCTTGTGTTTTACTTGTGCTTGTGCTTTGCTTGCTTGTGCTGTGTGCTTGTGCTGTGCTCAGTGTTTGTTTGTGCTTGTGTTTGTCTTGTGCTTGTGCTTGTGTTGTGCTTGTGCTTGTCTTTTTGCTTTGTGTCTTTGTGTTCTTGTGCTTGTGCTGTGCTTGTGCTTGTGCTTGTGCTTGTGCTTGAGTTTGCTTGTGCTTGTGCTTTACTTGTGCTTGCTTGCTGCTTGTTGCTTGTGCTTGTACTTGTGCTTCTGTGCTTGTGCTTGACTTGTGTTGGCATGGCCTTGCTGGTTGACTTGTATGCTTGTGCTTTGGCTTGTGCTTGTGTTTTCATTGTGCTTGTGCTCGTGCTCGTGCTTGTCTTGTGCTTGGTTGCTCTGTGCTGTGCTTGTGTTTGTTTGCTTGTGTTTGTCTTGTGCTTGTGTCTTGTGCTTGTGCTTTGTGCTTGTGCTTGTTGCTTTGTGTCTGTGCTTATGCTTGTGCTTGTGCCTTGTGCTTGTGCTTTTTGCTTGATGTGCTTGTGCTTGTGCTTGTGCTTGTGCTTTGCTTGAGCTTGTGCTTGTGCTTGTGCTTGTGCTTGTGTTGTGCTTGATTCTTGTGCTTGTGCTTTGTGTCTTGTTCTTGTGCTTGTGCTTTGTGCATGTGCTTATGCTTGGCTTGTGCTTGTGCTTGTGCTTTGCTTGCTGTGTTGTACTTGTGCTTGTGCTTGCTGCGTGCTGTGCTGGTGCGTGCTGTCAGTTTTGCTTGTGCTTGTGCTTTCTTGTGCTTGTGCTTGTCTTGTGCTTGTGCTTGTGTTCTTGTGCTTGTGCTTGTCCTTATGCTTGTGTTTGTGTTTCCTTGTCCTTGGTTGTGCTTGTGCTGTGCTCTGTGCTTCGTAGCGCTGTGCTGTTGTGCTTGTGTTGTGCTTGTGCTTGCTTGTGTTATGCTTGTGCTTGTGCTTGTGCCTTGTGCTTGTGCTTGTGCTTGTGCTTGTGCTTGTGCTTGTGACTTGTGCTTGTGTGCTTTGCTTGTGCTTGTGCTTTGCTTGTGCTTGTGGCTTGTGCTTGTGTTGTGCTGGTGCGTACTGTGCTCGTGCTCGCTGTGCTGTGCTGTGCTGGCTCGTGATTGTGCTGTGCTTTGTTTGTTCTTGTGCTTGTTCTTGTGCTTTATGCTGTCTTGTGCTTGTGCTGTTGCTTGTGCTTGTGCTTTTACTTTGTTTGATTGTGTTCTTGTGCTCGTGTGTGCTGGTACTGTGCTTGTGCTGTGCTCTTAGTTTTGCTTTGCTTTTGTTGCTGCTTGTGTTTGCTTGTGACTTGTGCTTGTGCTTGTGCTGTGTGACTTGCTTGTGCTTGTGCTTGTGCTTGTGCTTGTGTTGTTGTGCTTTCTGGCTTGCTTGTGCTTGTGCTTGTGCTTGTTGCTTGTGCTTGTGCTTGTGCTTGTGGCTTGTGCTTGATGCTTGTGATTGTGCTTGTGCTTGTGTTTGCTTGTGTTCGCTTTGTTGTACTGTGCTCGTGTTTGTTGTACTTGTGCTTGTGCTTGCTGCTTGCTAGGACTTATGCTGTGTGCTTGTGCTTTGCTTGTGTTCATTGTGCTTGATCTTGTGCTTGTGCTTTGTGCTTTGCTTGGCTTGTGCTTGTGCTTGTGCTTTGCTTGTGATTCTTGATGTACTTGTGCTTGTGCTGTGCTTGTGCTTGTGCTTGTGCTTGTGCTTGAATTGTGCTGTGCTTGTGCTGTACTTGGCTCTGTGCTGTTGTGCTTGTGCTTGTGCTTGTGCTCGTGCTTGTGCTTGTATGCTTGTGCTTGATTGGGCTTGGCATGCTTCATCTGGACTTATGCTAGTGCTTGTGCTTGTGCTTGTGTTTCATTGTGCTTGTGCTCGTGCTTGTGGCTGGTGCTGTGCTTCTGGTGCTGTGCTTTTGTTTGTGCTTGTGTTTGTCTTGTGCTTGTGCTTGTGTTGTGCTTGTGCTGTCTTGTGCTTGTGATTCTGTATTGTGCTTGTGCTCGTGTCTTGTGCTTGCTTTGATTGTGCTTGAGCTTTGTGCTTGTGCTTGTGCTTGTCTTGGCTGCTTGCTGTGCTTGTACTTGTGCTTGTGCTGTGCTTGTGCTTGTGCTTGTTGTGAGGCTTCGAGGGACTTTGCTTGTGCTTGTGCTTGTCTGTGTTTCTGTGCTTTGCTGTCTGTGTTTGCTTGTGCTTGTGTTGCTTGTGCTTGTGCTTGTGCTTGTCTGTGCTTGTGGCTTGTATGCTTGTGCTTGCTTTGTCTTGTGCTTGTGCTTTGTGCTTGCTTGAGCTTGTGCTTGTGCTTGTGCCTTTGCTTGTGTCTTGTGCTTGTGCTTGTGCTGTCTGTGTGCTTGTGCTCGTGCTTCGTGTCTTGTGCTTGTGTACTTGTGCTTGTGCTTGTGCTTGCTTGTGCTTTGTTGCTGCTGTACTTGTGCTCGTGCTTGTGCTTGTACTTGGCTGATGTGTGCAGGCCTTGCAGGACTTTGCTTGTGCTTGGTTGCTTGTGTTCATGTGCTGTGCTGTGTTTTGCTTGTGCTTTGACTTGTGCTTGTGCTTGTGCTTGTACTTGTGCTTTGTGCTTGTGCTTGTCTTGGCTGTGTGTCTTGTGCTTGGCTTTTTGCTATGGCTTGAGACTTATGCTTGTGCTTTGCTTGCTTGTGTTTCGATGCTTGTGCTTGTGCTGTGCTGTGCTTGTGCTTGGTGCTGTGCTCGTAGTTTGCTTGTGCTTGTGCTTATACTTGATGCTAGTGCCTGATGCTTGTGCTTATGCTTGTGCTTGATCCTTGTGCTTGTGTTGAGTTTGCTTGTGCTTGCGTATGTCCTTGGCTCGTGCTCGTGCTCGTAGACGTGTGTGCTGGTCTGCTGGCATCGTAGATTGTGCTTGTTCATTTGTGCATGCTCATTGTGGTTTATGCTATGTGCTTTGCCTGATATTCTTTGTGCTTGTGTTTTCATTGTGCTTGTGGTTGTGCTAGTGCTCGTACTCGTGCTCGTAGACTCGTGTCTGGTTGATGGCTCGTGATTTGCTTCTATGTTTGTCTTGTGCTTGTTCTTGAATTTATGCTTGTGCTTGTGATTTGCATTGTCATTGTGCTTGTGCTTGTTGCATTCTGATTGTGCTTGTGATCTCGTGCTTGGAGTATTGGTGCTTGTGCTCAGTGCTCTATAGTTATGCTTGGCTTGTGCTTGTACTTGTGCTTACTTGTAAAGCTTCGTGCTTGTGCTTGTGACCTGTGCTTGTGCTTGTGCTTAGATGTGACATTATGCTTGTGCTTGTACTTGTGCATTGTGGTTGTGCATGTGCTGTACTGTGCTCGTAGTACGTGTTGTGCATTTTCTTGCTGCTTGTGTTAATGCTTGTCTTGTAGCTTGCTCTTAGTGCTTAATATGCTTTTTAGTGAAACTTAGTACTTGTGCTTGTGCAATTTGATGCTTAGTGCTTGTAGCTTGTGCTTGTGACTTGTGCTTGTGCTTTGCTTGTACTTGTGCTTGTGCTTGTTGCTGTGCTTGTGCTTGTGCTTGACTTTAGTTTCTTGTGACTTGTGCTTGTGCTGGATTGTACTTTGCAAAACTTGCAACTACTAGTGCTGGTTCGTGTTTGTTTGTGTTTGTGTGCGTGCTATGCTTGGTACTGCGCTGTGTGTGTCTCGATGCGTGGATGTATGTTAGTGTCCACGCGACAAGACTTGCGTACTTAAAACTTATATTTAATCCTGTTTTCATTTCTCTTGGAGTTAATCGAATATTGGGCGAAATTGAGCTTTGGTAAGAGGGGAATTTTAGTGGGAGTGATTGGTTTTTATCAATTATTTTGGAACAGCTGTATATTTCAAAGATTTAAAATACCACCATATATTCATTATGTTCTTAAGTTTCTTAGTGTAAAGTTAACTAAGTGTAAATATCCATTAAATAGTATTGAAAATGCTAACTGAAAACTTAATTGGATTTTAACATTTATCTCAATCCAAATAGGAGTTACAGTCTATTTTGTAAACGTCAACCATCTGTCACGATTTCGGAAAATGAATTGTAATTATCGTCAGAACCGTAATGATGCGTATGTTTCAATTAAAAGATTCAAATTATGTAGTTCCCATCAAAAATGGGTGTTCATTGAAAACAATCAAATAGTGGGACTTCGGTTAACCGGAAGGTTTGAAGCTATAATGATTTTAGTTAAGACCAATCAATTATGTTTGATTATAAATTTTCAAGTTGTTGTTTTGGCAACAACCCCATAAACTTCTAATAAACGGTCTTACTGATATAACCTCTATATGGACGATTAAAAATTTTATTCAAGATCGAAAACCCAGTTAGATAATCTAATTTCGTTCACAAAAATTTTTAGTCGAGATATTTCTATGGAATTTGGAATAGTTAAATGCTAAAATTAATGTAGTAAGAGGCGTCCCAATTGCGAATTATTAAATAGTAAATAAAACTCCACAGTGAATTCCGAACATGTTATATAAGTATTTAGGAATTTTTTCGACAAAAATATATTGAAAGATTAAAAATTCTACTAAAAACAAAACTAAATTCTAGTAATTTGATACCTGATATAAACATTTGGGCAATTTCTTCTTTAGACCATACGTTTGTAGTTTTAAAATGGTCTGATGCAGATTTAAATCATTTGTACCAATTAACAGAAAAATGCTTAAAAAATATATTTATTTACATCCAAAATCCTCTGTCTAAAGAAATATGGCAGGCGAGGTTTAACAAATTTGTTTAATCTGTGTAAAAATGTAATCAATCTTTTACGAAATTATTCTTATTCTTTAAATTATCCTTTAGTTAATAGCATTATTCAACTAAATAAGTATTTTTATGGTTTAAACCTTAAAATTCAAAATTGAGATTGTGAACCAATACATAATTTTAAACTTAATTGGCGAAACAAAATTTTACATGGAAAATATCCAAATATAATGAAACTGTCTGATATAGATAGTGAAATATCAACAAGGGAGCTAAATGAGAAATTTCTACATTCAGAAACTGAAGGATTCGTGCGTGCAATACAAGATGGAATAATTGCCACAAGTAATTATAAAAAACACATTATGAATCTAGAAATTTCTAATGTTTATAGCAAATGCCAAACAAAATCTGAAACAATTCAACACATCATTGCTAGTTACTTAACCTTAGCACCTGTAGACTATCTATGCAGGCATAACCAAGCTTCCAAGATACTTCACCAAAAAATAGCAGAAAACCTAAATACTTCATTACAAATACAAGCAATATTGGAAAATACCTCCCATCTTTTACATTGGGATAGAACAATCATGACTGATTCAACATAATAAGCCTGATATAATTAAAAAACTGGACGAACGAACGAATGTAATATCAACTGAAAAAGAAAAACGTACGAAGTATTGTCAATGGGTCACAATTATACGGATTTCTGCTACGACGCCTATTTTGCAAATTTAAAATACATTTTGCATCACTAAATTTAAATCCAAAATTATTTGTACTAATTCAACGGACTGTTCTGTTGCACACCTACCACATTGTCCGAAAGTTCTTCAATATAAATTAATTGTAGATAGTTACTTCATTGTTCCTATTCAAGCTTGTACCTTTAGCTTATGAATTACTCCTTTTATTAGCTTTTATCATCTTAGATTAAGAACTACTGCAATTTATGGTTGACTGTTGTCCTCCATAATATTATGTAATTACCACTATATGTGTGAATACTAATAATAATAGTACGAGTAAGTAAGTAGGTAAGTAAAAGTAAATAAAAATAAGTAAAAAAAAAACATTTTTAAAAAACGGTTTTATTTCCAAATGTACTAAAAAGGATAAAATAATTTCTACCCAGTAACATCAAAATTTTTTTTGAATAAAAATAAAAGTGTGGGGCGTTCTTTGTGTAGTGCCTTGCACTTCATTGTTTGAATGTAGGTGTTGATAGGCTTTATTATAAGCATAAAATATTATGTATGCCCCACACTTTAATTTTTAGTCACAAAAATTTTTGTTACTGGGTGGATAAAAAAATTATTTTATTCTTTTTAGTACATTTGGAAATAAAAGCGTTTTTTAAAAATGTTTTTTTTTCTACTTTTTAGTCGCTTGGGTGTAAGTGCCAACAAAGAAAGAAACTCAATTTTTCAAGAAAAATAGTTGATTTTTTTTTGACCAAATACAATACTTTGAGCCCTTCGGGCGCAGCTCCTTGACCTTCAAACTCAACTTTTCGCATATTTTTGTGCACGGTATTATGCGAAAAGCTTAAGTCAAAAATTTCAAGGCCCTAGCTTTATAAACAAAAATTTAGACCATATTTGGCCAAATTTGGCCGCAAAAGTCAAAGCAAAAAACACATATTCGTGTATTGTCATCAAGAATATGCATGTATGCGAAATTGCAGCTCAATCGGCGATCAGAAAGTTGTTGAAAATTCAATTACAAGATTTGAGCCGGACAGACAAAGTGAGTTGAATGAAAACGTTAAAAAAGGTGTTGTGAAAGGAGCAAAAAAGGTTACAAAAGAACTAAGACTCACAGAGCCAAATAATAATCAACAAGTAACGAACTTAACGCAGCTTAAAATAGACGAAAAGAAGAGATGCCCGGATCAGTTAATCAGTCAGTGGTCTCAAAAACAGCTTCATGTACAATATATTAAAAGAATGAAAAACATTACGATAAAACCAATACGCGACTATGGTTAAAACATGACAATCTAAAAGGAGAAACTGAAGCTCTGATAGGAGCGGCCCACAACTAAGCGAGAAAAACAAAACATGAAAAACACATACTAAAATTTCAAACAGATGGAAAATGCTGAATTTGGTAAGGTCTTTGATGAGCAAATCGACCATATTGTAACTGGGTGTTTTGAGTTAGCCAAACGACTGGGCAATTTGCAATTACTATGAAATCAACTTGCTCCAGAAGCAGTGATAAATAGCAATGATGTAGTATTACCAAAAAGTTCGTACTGATCTTGCTATATCAGAGAACAAACCTGACACCATAATAAGAGACAATGCAAAGAATTCAACTTTGCAGATATACTGATTATCAATGGAGTATTTAGAATTCTATCGCACAGTTTGGTGCAAGACATTAAACGTACTCCTGAAAATATTTGGATACCACAGTTAAAAAAAATCTCATTATGTGGTAGTGTTCATATATAAGGTTGTTGGGTAATAAAACAACCAGAGTTTTATATAGATTTACCAACCTTGAAGTTGTGAAAAAAGTATAATAATAATAGTAATATTTATTCATGCGAAAAACAAAATAATTACATACACTCGTCATAACTAAACTTGTATTATTTCACTTGTAATAATTTAACTAAACTTTTAAAATTAATAAAGCAAAAAAGTGTTCATGGAATAATATGATGGCCCAAATTAAATTTTAATAATTCATTAATTGAATAAAAGGTATGATATGTGAGAAATTTTTTTTTTATCCTCTATCCATTTACATCCTAACTTTATATTTTCAAACAACGGATATTATTTTTTTGTAATACCCTTGTTTATATACAAAGGGTAATATATTGAATCCATTAAATGACTCAAATATTTAAGTCTGTGGGTGTTATTAGAATAATCAAATCATATTAGCCATACCACAGGTTGCTATGGTTTCTATGAACAACCTAATATTGACGGGTAACTGTTATCATCTGCGAGTTAGGCTTTATTTCGTGTTTTTTTTGGTATAAACTAAAAATTCTTTGTAATTTGTTAAAAATAGCAAGTTTTACAAGAGCTGAACAAATAGATATGCTGCTCGTTTATGGTGAATACTTTCAAAATAAAAAGCAGGCTCAAACAATCTATGCAGAAGGATACCCCGACAGAAACCAACCCTGCCACGCCTACTTACCGTGGCCGGTACATCATTTCATTATTAGTGAAGAAGCTGAAATAAACGTTCTGGCATGTGTGAATGTTGATCCCAACAATTCTACGCGTCAAATTGAAAATGAAATCGGAGTTAGCAGAGAACGTAAGAACATTTTCAAAAAAACGTAAGTATAAACCCTACAAACACCAAATCTACCAACACTTGTATGTTAACGGATTTACTAGGCGAATTCAATGTTGCCGATGGTTTATGGTGAATTATAACCATAAAAATAACTTTAGTAGCATGATGTTGTGTTCTGATGAGCCCCGCTTCACGAATTTGGGAATGTTTAGCAGGAACAATGTGAGAGAGGGCGAATCAAAAACAACATATGTCCAGGGAAGGATCTTTTCAAGAATGCTTCGGTGTTAATGTATGGCTAGGAGTTTTAGGGACGAGAATTGTGGGGCCAATATTTTATAACGAGCCCCTTACATCGCAAGGTTATTTGAATTTTTTGGAAACAACAGTTAATGATTTTATGGATAATTTACCTCTTGCCCAAATTTTCAATACTTATCCTCAACAGGATGGCGCACCGTCTCACAATGCTAGGATTTGTGTGAACTATTTAAATGACAGGTTTGAGGACCAAGGGATCGGGACGAATGGGCCTGTAAGGTGGCCAGCCCGTTTCCCAGATTTGACGCCCCTATATTTCTGAGGTCATTTCAAAGAAAAACCCCATTTTACTTCACCTGAAAATCTAGACGATTTAAGAAACCAAATTATTACAACTATTAATAATATTATTGCACCGCAAGATATAATGTACTACGGAAAATTGTGAGACCTGTCTGTATTCAAGAAGAAGGTGGTGTATTTGTAAATCTTAATTATGATGAGGTTCGTTCGTTGGTTTTAAATTTCTTTTATTACTAGTTATACCTATTAATTTTGAATACCTACCTATGTAATAAAGTAAAATAACAAATCACAGATTGAAACACAAATTGAATCATTTGTTTTCGCCTTAGCATACTTCGTTTCTTTTGTAAAATCCAAATTAAACAAAATAGGGAAAACTTTGAACAATCTGCTCAAATTAACGGGTAATAAATAAGTTACCTGACAAAATTCAATTGTTTTTAAGAACCATAGCAACCAGTGGCATGGCCAATATGATTTGATTATTCTAATAGCACCCATAGACTTAAGTACTTTATTAATCTAATGGACCCAATAGGAATAGCAAAAAAAAATATATCAGCATTTGAAAACAAAAAATGAAGATATAGATGGATAGAGGATAAAGAAGTAGAATTGGTTAGTTAAAGTCGTATGGTAAATAAGTTATACCGTTTTCATATAAAAATAAGATAAACATTTTAAAATCGTGATACCAAAAGTATCGATTTTTTGAAAATTGTTAACTTCTGTTTTTTTATTCTGATATCCTAAAGTGCCTTGATTGAAGTACAGCACCATTTGTTTTGGTCGTAAATAGGTTAAAATTTAGAGTTCCATAAGTCAAAACCTGTTAAGTTTAAGAATCGGATATGCTTCATAAAAAATGTTTAGAATTTCTCGTAGAATTCAAATATGCAAAACTATACTGAGGTTGCCATTAAAAACACCAAATATTGATCGGTTCCGATGAATCCGGAAGTGATTGTCATTTGCTTTTTGCTTAAAATATGCATAGTACTCAACCCCATCGTCGACCAAAATTTCAAATTTTTATCTAAAATTGTTTTAAAATGCGAGCTTAGGTAGTAGTTCCATTGTCACTCGGAATAATTTAATAATTTTATGCAATTAGGAACGTAAATGTAGAGCTTGATATAAATATCTTCGTATCTTTCATAAGTTTTGTATAATCATAACGATGGAAGTCGTAAATAGTTATTATGTCTCGTGTTGTAGGAATGAACTTCAGACTGCTGAATGAATCAGATCAGTTATTTTTTGCATAACTTAAACATGCTAATATAAATATACAAGAGTTGCAATTTTGAAATAAAGAATGACGGATTTACAGTCTTCTCTAAACCTAGGATACTTAACCTATAAAATATCGGCATTTACACAATCCGGAGCCGTTTTATAAACAAAACGAAGTTATTGAAGTAAAACTTCCTTTGTTTATACATATACATTACAAACGTGAGATTAAATATGAAAATGAACATTACTGTTTTTTTAGGGATTAGAGAAGCATTTAGTGCACATTCTAATACTATGCTCATTAGTCATTGTAGATATTATTTTTACCATTAAAACATATCATTGTGATTTTATGATCAATATTTGCAGGGCACACTGAGCATCTCTTTTTCTTACTTATTGTTCTAGTTTTGGCGGACCAGAGATATCAATAAATCTGCTTAGGCGCCCCTGGACACTACGCCGTAGGTTAGGTTAGATATACTCTGCGTAAATGGTATCACTAGCTCCTTCGCTAAGACTATATATATATATATATATATATATATATATATATATATATATATATATATATATATATATATATATATATAGTATACAGGTATGGAAAAATATTATCGCAGGTCTGACTTATAGTAAGTAGAACAAATACAGTACAATCAGTTCACGTGCTAAGTGAGCTAGACTACACAACAAACTAAAAACGCGGATGCCATACATGCGTCTTTTGAGTAGGCTAGTATCAATGACAAATTTGATTTCTACTGTCAACGAGAATTGAAATTCAGTGTTCTTGCAAGTCCCACAATACTCATGTGTTCCACTGAAGCCAAAATACAGATTATTAAGTGATATTATTCAGGAAGCACTGCACAAGAAATAATGGGGAGGTTTGCTTTATTCTTTGAACACAGTCTAATTCCATCAGAAAGTACGATTATGCGTACTGTTTGTAAATTTCCAGTTGCATTAATGGTAATGATGGTGAGCATCCTGGTCGTAACTTAAACGATGAGCGCGAACTCCAAGAAATTGCAGTGTGTAGTTTAGCAGATACTAAGTTCCCGTGCACTAGTACAAAAATTGCTGAAGAAATGAATATTGAACCAGTAGCAGTTCGGAATATCTTGAAAAGGAATACCGTTGCTACAAGTTGCAAACTACACAAGAAATTTTTCCAGAAGATCATCAAAAGCATTTGTGAAGATATGATGAATCGGGCTAACGAAAACGAAAGATTTATTGAAAATATTTTGTTTACCGGCGAGTGTGCTTTTAACTTACATGGCCATCACAATCTGTCTGTCGCTGTTGGTTACTCTCGGTAAAACTAACACATTAGTATTCCTTACCGCACACAATACCCCCAAAAAGTTAATGTGTGGGCAGAAATTTTAGGCAATTCCATAATTGGTCCATTTTTTATCAAGCGAAACTTGAATGCGTGCTAATATTTAGAACTGTTGAGAAACCAGATAGTTCCAGCTGTTCAACGCCTCAATATAAATTTTGATGACATTGGTATCAAGAAGATGACTGTCCTGCTCATACTGCAATAAGAGTTCAACAGTTTTTGGAAACTGCATTCCCTAACCGTATTATTAGAGGAAAAGGTACCATTAAATATTCTCCTCGCTCACCTGATATCGCGCCCAACGACTTTTTTGTTTGGGGATGCGTATCCTTGCAAATTTATGGGCACTGGTGTGAACGTTCTAACAATTACGACGAACTTCGTGTCAATATTACAGACTCTTTAAACAGCATCACCCAAGAAATGTTAGAAAACACCCGAACTGAATTTTATCGCAGGTTGGGTTACTGCCTTACGCAAGGTGGAGGTCTTTTCGAAAATATTATAAAGTAGAGTTTTGAAAAAGTGTATTCTGTTCATTTTTAAAAATAGTTGGTTTTTCGATAAGAATTATAATGCTAAAGTTAAACCTTAAACTTAAGTTATACTATCAATGTAAATGTTAATGTTCTTGTTTGTAGCTCTCGTAAGTTTCTTCTTGGTTCTTCTAACGAGTAGTAATCGAACCATGTCATGAACTCGCAATTACATTAAACTTCGATGTTTGAGGTATTATCATTTAATGTTTAAGTGTAAAGTATGTACTTAATAGTTTTAAAGAACACGCGAGTTTTCAACATCATCTTAATTGTTTTGGTTTCGTTAGGAATGTTGAAGCTAGATTGAAGGAGACTTAAGTAGTGCATATTTTGTGCCTACATGCAAATATGTACAAGTGGCAAATTCGGTAAGGTTATGTCTCTCTCACACTTATATAACGCATATTGGGTTTCTTTCTAGCTTACTATAAGTCAGCCCCGCAATAATGTTTTTCCATACCTGTATATATATATATATATATATATATATATATATATATATATATATATATATATATATATATATATATATACTATATATCTTTCATACCAACTTGATACAAATCTCTGCATGTAGACCCATAATCAGGTAGAAGATTTTTAAAACATTGGCTGGAATACCGAGAAAATAAAAAATAATGATTTGGTCGGAGAGCGAAATACGTTCAAACTGTAGTGGAGAGCAAAATATTCATTGAAATTGTGATTAAGTAGCAAAAAAGCGCTGCCAAATCTGCCATAATGCTTTCTGACATATGTAAATAAATAACTACAAAGCCCACAATACCGGAATTGGAATGGTATCGGTTTTTAATCACGATAATCCCCCATTTTTGATCTACCATTTTGATTTTTTAATTTTGACAAATGATTTATCCTTAGCGATCTTAAAAACCCCCAATACCCGACCTTAAAAAAAATCGGTTGATAAATTAAATAAACACTATAATCTCCCAATTTTTATCCGCCATTTTGAAGTTTTTAATTTTGACAAATGATTTATACTTGCGATCTTAAAAACTCCCAATACCCGACTTTCAAAACAA
Organism: Vesta saturnalis; assembly: GCA_036346205.1. Lineage (NCBI taxonomy): Eukaryota > Metazoa > Arthropoda > Insecta > Coleoptera > Lampyridae > Vesta > Vesta saturnalis. Next base: position 54,114 of record JARFJB010000432.1, read on the forward strand.
TCGGTTGATAAATTAAAAAATGCAAAATTCGGTACCCTAAAAACGGTGCGCCACTGGTTACTATATATTTTTTATTTTGAAATTATATAAAAAACGTATTAGTTTGTTCTTTAATTTTGTAACTTTTTAAAACTTGAAGCATTGAATTTTTTTAATTTTCTAATCCCCTAAAAATGCCTCGCCACTACAGTTTGAACGTATTTTGCTCTCTGTCCAAATCATCATTTTTTATTTGCTCTGTATTCCAGCCAATGTTTTAAAAACTTTTTACCTGATAATGATCTACAAGTTATGCAGAGATTTTTATCAAGAATATATTTTTGTGAAATGCAAGATAAATCATTTATATGAAACTTCTTGGGACACACTGTATATGTGTATATATATATATATATATATATATATATATATATATATATATATATATATATATGCGTTGAGTGCTACATCAATGATGTAGACGAAAAATGTCATGGGCCATCGTTTACATTGATTCTTGCACGTGTATGACGTCAACACCCCCCTTTGTTTTATTATAATGAGTAATGATTTCAGGATTCCTCTTAGCGTCATCATTGATAGAAGCGTTGTGGTGCACAGTGCTTATTAATATTACGCAGTTGCCCTTTTTACGTGCGTAACTACACGATCTTTTGAGACTTTCATTTCTTTCGGAATGTCATGCTTATTCCTACGTAGTGTGCTTACAACAGTATTATTCTTATCCAACAGATAAGTTGCTAGCGGAACACTAGTGAAGAAGTTGAATGTCACGTACAAGAGTTTGTACCACTTCAAGCCCTAGGTTTTTATGTGCAGGATTCCCGGGCTGGCGACCAACATAAACTCAAGCATTCAGAGCATAACTAGGCTTAGAATCACCCATTCAAAATATTTTATGTCTATATTTTGTAGGTTTACTTGGAGTATATTGAACGAATCTGCATCTACCTCTAAGCCCAACAAGTGGGTCATCAATAGTTACATTAGTATCCGGTATGACGCAAGTTTTGCATTGCTGAATGAATAGATCCCCAACGTAAGACACCATTGCTAACTTATCGGTTTTCAAACGAGCATTCCGGGTTCTCTTGTCGTCAAATCTAACGAATCATCACATTCCTTCAAAGCGAATATTGACACTGTGGCTCGTTATATAGGACTGGCAAATTTACAAAATTTACAAAATAGTTCTCTCACAGGAACATCCCAGCTTCTGTCAACTCCCGCATAAATAAGTAAACCACAGAATGCAAGAGATTCATTAACAGTTATATCTTTCCACGGTTTTCCATTTGGTCCGTAAACAAGTCTCCCCTCTAAATTAGTATAGCTTACAATTTCTTGTACAATAACTGGAGTTACATGTAACTGAAACTGTGTTGAGGCAATATGTTTTATTGCTAGTCCCGACTCACGCATTTTTTGTTGAAAGTTCAAAACGCCAATCCAGAGCACTTGGAGCAATGTAATCTCTCGTTGAGGAATTAACAATATCGTCAACACCATCTTCTGAATTATCATCAGCATCATCAGAACTGGATCCAGAATACTCGAAATTTGTGTTTTCTGAGCCATCATTTTCTGCTTCTGACATACCACTTTCTACAGAACGCAGATCATCACTGTCAGCTGCCCAATGCCTCACTGTTTCTCCATAGAGACGGTCACCAAATCTCATGCTCTTCACATACTTTTTGACGACATTATCATAATTATGCGTTTCACAAGTTCACTCAATGCAACTTTTATTACAACTGAATGAAAATCAGCTGCGCCTAGTTTTATACACCCAGCAGCAATGCACAGATGCGCAGCAGTGCTTGACAAATTATAATAACTATCAGCCTTGAAACTGGTTTTATAAGAACTAATTGTACACGGGCTTCGCAGGGTTGGTTTATGTAAATACGGGGTACTTCGAAAAGATTTATGTTTCGATTTCTAAATACGCTTGAATGTTTTTTGAATCAAGTGTGTTGAATAAAGACGTGTTTCGAGCGTATCTGAATGGTCAAGCCGATTGAAATTATTTTAAGCAATTATGTGTAACTAAGGTCTCTCCGGGTCAGAGAGGCCCGACCGGTTTATGCATCCTAGGGCTAAACCCGATATCAGCTAAGATTCCAACCACCCTCCTTCGCAGTTTAAACCAACTTGTCGAATTTCCCCAAACAGTAATCCCATACGTTAAATGATTGAGGCATCAAGCAATATGTGCAGTTTTTAACACTTCTCTGGAAACATTCGCAGGCAGCCTACACAAAACAAATATGTTGCTACTTAACTTTACTTGAATGTATTCCACATGGAAACGGAATTGTGATCTTGAATCAAAGTACATACCAAACTTTATAAAATTGGAAATTTTCTCAATCTGGAAACAATAGCTCATAATTTATACTAGCATATTGCTAATTAGAATTGTATACATTTGTTGTAATAAGATTTTCATCTTCATAGACCTTTAAGTAGTTCAAGGCATAGTTTTGCTGTACTATGTACTTTTTCTAATTACATTATAGTATCGTTTAAAGATGTATCTGATACTGAAGCGTAGATTTAAGCGAGTGATGGCCATGCACTTAAATTTAATATACTATAAAGTTGATCCTTTTTTGATTGGATAAACTGAATTAAATACCATGTGCCTTCTGCACACATGTAAAAATTGACGAGTAAGGAGGAAAGGAAAAGAATTATATGGAGGAATTATTTTAATGTACAGAGCTTCGTTTTCATGAGGTATATCGTAATCCTATCTTAAGCCTTCAATAACAGAAGAATACTTGAAGTGTGTTTGTAATTTCTGAAAAAGAAAAGCTAAGAAGTAAATTTAATCGCATAAAAATAAAGAGAAAGTGACACCGTCATTTAATATAAATATATCTCTTGCCATAGTTAATTATAACGGACACGAAGAATATTTGAATAAAATATCTAGCCAACTGTAGAACCTGGAGTGGAGAAAGTAAGCTTAAAAATTATATTGAATGAACCACTAGTTCCTTTACAAAAAAAAAACTACACTGCATCCGTTGTATCTAAGTGTATCCTAATTATGAAGAATTGTGCATTAAAAATAATACTAACTTTATTCCATTTTGTGTAACTGCGTGTGACGTAACATCTCCAATGAATAATTTAATTAGTGTTTATAAACCTATAAATACAATGAACACCTAACAATTACAGTTATTATTAACCCTTTCTGGTATAATACAGATTTTCACCTAATTATTTCTTCCTCTGTCAGATTCTTTATTATAATCTATTTAAATTATTTAAATTATTATACAGGTGTAATGAATTGTGTAGCTAGCTTTGGGTATAAGTAGTTATGTTTAGATTAACTCACTCAAGTAAATACATCCAAAAGGAATAAAAATGTATATTGTAAGAAAGAAAATCAAATCACTGATGCACAACTATCCGGAAAAAAGAAAACGGAGAAATACCATTTCACCTTGACACAGAAATGATAACGGACAAACACAAATTACGTAGATGGTGGCAAAATACTAAGACGAGTAAACGTATAAAAAGTATATTGCGGGAAAAATAAAGAGCAGAAACAAGAAAACCTAAACCCAAGTTCGTTGTGAGCTGCAGTAGCCCACTAAATTAAAATAAAATCAATCATCTAGCGTTGAACAATACACAACGTTCTAACCCACAAAGTGGAAATTAACAGAAATGAAATAATTTTACAGCTCTACTCAGCAAACAAGATAGTTGGAGAGTGGATACCGGCGCTATTGTAGTACAATTCGAAAAAAAATATTTGGGCGCTTAATTTAAATGTGTATTGTTGGATACACATAAAATGTGTATCGTGTGCTGCATAACCAGTGTCACTAATATTTTCTTGACAAAATCAGAAAGGGACAGATCTATACACGGCGAACCAAGAATTTGATAGCAATAACTATATTAAACTTAAAAACCTAAACATTAATATAAAATATTTAGTAACAGTATTAAGATTTACAGAAACAGTTTTAAATAGTTTAATTTAAGATCTACAATTCATTTTGATTACAATATAATTACATTTTTATAGTTCATCGAATGAATCGATGAGTTATTTGTTTGGCAATGCACACAATTTAATTGTTAAGTTAAAATCAAAATCAACTGTATACATATTTAAACAATCGAAACAAAATTATATAAAAATCAAAATATATCAAGGCAAACTTATTTGATAGGTTATTTTCTTAATCTTCAACGTCTGAACTTGTGTCATCTTCCGACAAACCAATATTCACTACAAATTCCAAACTTTCCACTACTTCGTCAAGTAATACATGTTTCTCCCACATTTCTTGAGCCAATAGATCCACATTCTTGCAATGTTTTTGCAATAATAATGTTTCGAGCCTCAGAATGTATAGTTTTCTTCGTAGTTCCAGCCGTAATAGGATAACCTTAAAACATAAAAATTACATTAAAATTAAATTTTTATTAACATTCTTGTACAGGGTGGCCAACTAAGAATGTGAGGTACTGTATCTGGGAAACTATCCATCGTAGAGGCTTGCGCAAAAAAAAAAGATATTACTAAAACGGCCAATACAAAAACCTGGAAAATATATTCAAGTTTCTGACATGGCCGCTAGGAGGCGTAACTGCAACCTTGAATAAAAAAAAAGTGATGTTTTTGTGAATTCTGCTATATTAACCTAATAAAAGATAACTGATCTTTAAAGTCGAGGAACTTTTTTTGTTTGGCACTTTTTGACGTATGTCTAAAAATAATGTGCCGATTTTAACAAACTTGGGCGTGTTGAAATGAGCTATTCTTGGGCTACATATGTTATAATATTTGAAGTTTTGTTAGTTTCACATGTCGTCGCTAGAGGGTTTTGTTTGACATTCCGACAGAAACGGTTAATTTTCGCAAAAAAATTAAATGCATTGGTATGACTTTTTCTTCATGAAAGAGTAGCTAAATGATGCCTAAACAAGCTCGCGAAAACCGCATCTCGATATATTGTTCCTAACCTAAAATATCGCCCAAGAAAGCTTTATACGAAAATCCCTTAAATTTTAATTTTTTTTAATATTTTTCTGGAATTGTTTCTATTATAAGTTGTGGCCCTAAAAGGACCGATTTAAAGGAGGAAGGTTTTTAATGCCCCCGTAAATGCTCGAAATGCTGACCATCACGCTCTATGCATTGCTGAAGCCTCTCATTACTAGACAAAACTGCAGCTTCAATTTCGGCTGTCGGTATGTTACGTATTGCGTTACGAATCCGGTTTTCATATCTTCTCTAGTAGTAGGTTGAGTCCGAAACACGATGTCCTTTAAGCGCCCCATAAATAAAAATCGAGGCAAGTTAAGTCTGGCGATCGCGGAGGCCATGGAAACAGACTTCCTCTTCCAATCCACCGCTGTTGAAATACTGCATTAATATGCTCTCGCACATTAATAGCAAAATGTGCAGGGCAACCACCCAACTGCAAAAAAAATTTTTGCCTTGTTTCCAGAGGCACATCTTCCAACAACAACGGTAATTGATTGGCCAAAAAGTCAAGAAATACATTGCCATTTAGGGGTTGCTCGAAAAATAATGGCCCTATAATTCTGCCTCCCAGTATGCCACACCATACATTTAAACTCCAACGTCCTTGGCGCTGAACTTCACACAACCAATGGGGATTTTCTGCAGACCAATCATGCATATTGTGCAGATTCACTCACCCGTCACTACTGAAGGTGGCTTCATCGGTCCAAAGAATTTGAAATAAAAATTCTATTTTCGCGTATCATGCCTAACATCCAATGGCAATAGTCTAACCTTCGATCAAAATCTTCCTCTTTCAAGGCAAAACGTCATGATATGGGTGCATTCTTAAAGTAATTAAAAAAAGTTTAAACGAATACCTATATATTTTGATGGCCATTAGAACTTACCTATGGCCCTCAAAATATTTTGAACCGTTGTCCGTGATATGCCCAACTCAGTGGATAATGCTCTTGTGCTAACATGAGGATTTCCTTCAATACAGCCCAGTACACGGTTAATGTTTTCTTGTGTTCTTCAAATTCTTTGCCGTTGAAACGTAGGCCGAAATCTATCATTGGCTCGTAAGCTCGCCATTAATCGGGGAAAAACTCTTACATCGCAAGTACTCTGATTTGAATATCGAGCCGCGTAAACTCTTTTAGCTACTGCGGCATTCTGAAGACATTCAAAATAAACCGCAAGCATATCAACAGCTTCATTATTCATAAAACGCATTTTGAAAGCACAAAAATTGCTCAAAGTAACGCGAAAGTATTGACAACTATTAACAGTTTGAGGATTATGTATGTTTTGTTTAGGTATCTGTTTCCATTGCCTGCTTCTGTTAATTGTATTTTTTATATATATCCATAGTGAATATGCATTTAAAGAAACAAAAAATAGGCCTTTCGTATAACTTTCAGCATTGCTTACTAGCCCGTAGTAATTTCAAAAAGGGCAATTCTATTCTGGTGGATAGATTTACAAACATTTAAAATCGCAATTTTTAGGTAATCTATTCAGAGCCGAAATTGAATCTGCAGTTTTTTCTTTACATAAGAGGCCTCAGCAATGCACAGAGTGATGGTCAGCATTTTGAGCATTTACGGGGGCATTAAAAACCTTCCTCCTTTAAATCGGTCCTTTTTAGGGCCACAACTTACATAATAGAAACAATTCCAGAAAAATATAGTTAAAAAAAGTAAAAATTTAAGGGATTTTCGTATAAATATTTCTTTGGCAATATTGTAGGTTAGGAACAAGATATCGAGATGCGGTTTCGCGAGCTTGTTTAAACATCATTTAGCTACTTGTTTATGAAAAAAAAGCCATACCAATGCATTTAATTTTTTTGCGAAATATAACCGTTTCTGTCGGAATGTCGAACAAAGCCCTCTAGCAACGACATATGAAACTAACAAAACTTCAAATATAACATTGGTAGCCCAAGAATAGCTTATTTCAACGCACCCAAGTTTGTTAAAATCGGCTTAGCCGTTTCGAAGATACAGGGGGTTAATTAAGCAAACCTTTGATACCCCCCACCACTTTATTTTTAGATATACGTCTAAAAGTGCCAAACAAGAAAAGGTCAGATTATCCTCGACTTTAAATATCGGTCATTTTTTTATTAGGTTAATATAGCAGAATTCACAGAAACATCACTTTTTTAGATTCAAGATTTCAGTTACTCCCTCTAGCGTCCATTTCAGAAACTTGAAAATATTTTCCAGGTTTTTGTATTGGCCGTTTTGGTAACAACTTTTTTTTGCGCAAGCCTCTACGATGGATAGTTTCCCAGATACAGTACCTCGCATTCCTAGTTGGCCACCCTGTACATACCTTTATTTCACAAATAAAACAACCAAAGAAGTCTTCAAAAAAACTGATTTTAACAAACAAGAGTAACACAATAAAAGGATTAAGTAATAAAACGCACGCGAAAAATGTCAGCTGTAAACTGTAATAGTTTACTTTTAACTGTGAATGTACCACTTTACAATTCTCAAATATGATTGGACAAATAATTTGCCGCGTCAAAAATTTCAAATGCATTATTTTAGTTATTATTTATTTATTTATTTTGCGACTATATTGTTTGCTGAGTGGAGCTGTAGTAATAATTTTTTTAGTATAATTATGCAACCTATTTTGTAATAACGAAAATAGGCAACATTGTAATAACAGTCTATGTCAGATCGACGTTGAAACCGTCATGTCAAAGCCTACCTCTTCTATAAAAACATCAATAATACGGTTTAAGCATTTTTAATCTTAATTCATTAATTTTTAGACTTATGTAGCTTTGTATTAAGAAACTAAAAATAAACTATTTTAAATAAAATGTTTTTCCTATACAGTTGATCGTTATCCAAATATTGAAAAAAAATTTACAACCTTTAATTTCACCTTAGGAATTCTTTGTCGTCAAATTCCGTTATATCATAAGCTATAATCAGCTTTACATACTTAAAGTTATGAAACCAATAAGTAATATACCTACCATTATAAGCGATATTACAGGCTCGCATTCCATTAATATAATTAATTTGATTGTAATCTCATTATATTTAGAATTTACATCAGTTCTACATACATAAACACATTTACATCGATTGGGGCTTGAATCTCGATAGTGCAGTTGGTTAGCGCGGTACTCTAGCAAAGTACAGGTCATAGGTTCAAATCCTGCTCGAGGTAAATTTTTTATTTATGTATTTAATAAAATTAATAATAATTTTTAAGTAATATGCTACTTATAAGACATAACAAACATAAAAAATCTTATGCCACTTTGTTACTATTATTGTTAATAAATTAAAATTTTTGAGCTACTAGTGATGTAGTAGAGGTAATTACGTATACTCCCAAGCATTGCCAAAGTTATAAAGGGGAAACACTATACTTACGGCTGATAAATGAATTTTTTAGATATGTAGCTATACTAACAAGTGATGATTTCATCATTATCTCAAAGAACACTAGTCATTCGATCAATTGCTTTCGGATAAATTTCTAGGGATCGCTATGTATGTTTCGGTCTATTAATTTTCGGCGAACTGTGTTCGGTCAATTGTTCCGGTAAATTATTCGGAAAATTAATCAGCAGGGCGGATACATTGTCGAGAGAAGTTGGCGGCGATCATCACATACTAGATCGCTTCAGTGCTGCAGAAAATCGTTTCTAGTAAATACGTTGTCGATCAGGGGCGGCGTTATCGAGAATATTCTTCTTCTTTATGCTCGTCAGGTGCATGGTGGATCCGTGTCGTATATCTTTTCACTCGTCGGGCGGCTGGGGTTAACGTCGACTTAACGCACAAGCGGGCCATCCACTAACACAACGACTTTTTATGGCGTCGCTTCTTGTAGTCGGTACAACATGCTGGTCAGCGATGGTATCTGTGAGTACGAGGGCGGCTGTTATAGGTGCTCTTGTAGTCATGCAACCCGGCATCCCTTCCTACTGTGCGACATAAGGAAAACGGAGTCTGTAGGTCTACTGTTACGTCGTAATCTTGATTTGAGTACGTTCAGTACTTTCTTTGTGTCGGTTTACTGAATTAATTGCTTGTGAAAGTTTACAGGTAATGGTTATAAACAAAAAATGGTAAAAACGAATAATTGTGATGAACGTAATTTAATAAGTAAATATAGTTGTAGGTTACTATGGAAATTGTTTAATGGTTTTTAAATATGGCATGAATGCAACCACGTGCGAGGAGACTAATTGTAAGTCAACGCCTTTATCTCGTGTAGTTCTCTGTGATTTAGAGAACAGAAGGGTTCAGCCATTTTTAGAAATAAAATACACCCACGTGCCTCACAAAATTAATTAAAAAGGACCGAACACGTTTCAGTAGCTAAGCTATCATCATCAGCGGTCCACAAGATATTGAAACGCGTTCGGTGTCTTTAATTAGTTTCTGTGTTGTACGAGAGAGTATTTCGTTTTTACAGGTCCTGTCGCCATTCCAGATTTTGTACAAAAATGAATTTAAGATTTTAAGTTACGATTAATTTTGATAGATACAAGTAGACGATTTGCCTCTTTATAAGGGATATTGCACACGGAATAAAGGAAAATTGGTATTGCAGAGTTGCAGTAATTGTTATAAGAATTGAAACTTTCACCTTTTGACATGTTAATGACTCTTTCTTTGGGGACAAATGGTGTGAAATTATTTGTTTGTTTATTTCCTATCTTTCAGACAGAAACTTTTCCTTCATCAGGTGTAATATCAAAGTGACAAATATTAATAAGGTAACATCAAAGTGACAAATACGATAAGGTACAACTAGATTAGAGAATTAAAATTAAATCAATGTTGTAAACTGTATAACTTCTTGAAAATAGACACCCAGGGCAGTTGATATGCATTATCCTTGCTCAAATTGTTGGGCTGTTTCAGAATTTCAATGGCTTCTGGAATATTTCTTGTATACGAATTCCTATCGTAAGACGGAATTCTTAAGTTTTCAAATTTTATATTGTATTTAAGGCAGGTTAAGCAATTGCTGATTTAGTAAGATGAAGTAAGCGTGTGTTTCACCAATGTAGACTTTACCACAATTATATTTCCATATTGATCACAAGCAGTCGACCTAAAATTAAGATCAAGACAATGGTTTCGGATTAGAATTGAAATAGTGATTAACGCTTGATTCATTAAACATAAACTTACGAGCAGCGTTAACATCTGGAATTAATCCAATTGACTTCATATATGCTAGCGTAGTTTTCAAAAGCTTAAGAGAATTGCAACTTTTGCAGAATTTATCGAAGTGGTCAACATCGTTTACGTTTGCAATTCCTAGAACAGAGAATCTACTTCTGGAGGTGTAGATTCATTACCTCGAAAGTTTAGGTGTAATTAAGATGAACCGTATTGGTTAATGGCCAGTTACGTTTCGAAGAAGTTATCTTGAATATTAAGAAGCCGGATCTACATCGGTGCGAAATAAAGTGAATGACTTCGAGAAGTATACGAGGCAACTGAATAATGTCAGTGGTTTAGAGAGGGATGATCGTACTAGTTTTATTACGGTCAACAAACCGAAAGCGATTCAGTTGTAGTTATGTTATCAGAGGCGCTAGTTGCTTAAAAACTGTAACCCTATTATTACGAAAAAAAAACCCTTTTATTACTTGAGTCGCATCTGCCGATCGATTACTCATACCCATATAGCCTGAACCATTCATATTGTTAATATTACCAACGTAATACTATCGATTAAAATTTTCCTTTCGATCCCGAATCTCAAAGTGTGCCCTGTATCTAAATCTTGTCTTATAAAGTTCGCTTTTAATGCGTGTAACTACTATTTTCAATAACAATAAAATAATAATAATTATATAGTAAGGTATTAAAGACAATTCTCTAGGCCGAATTATTGAGTGAGAAAATTTCGTTATGATCCTTAGATAATGTCCTACTTCAAAAAGAAAGCTACTAATGGTATGTTTCAATGCTAGATACAGAAACAGGAAATCTCATGTTCATAATTTGACAAGTGTCAATCTAAAAAAAATTTATATAGTTACATTTTTTTGCAACCGACCCCGTGTACAATAATCTTATTACCCGTCAATTTGTATTCTACCAGAAAACGGTGATTAGCTAATTAATTAGATACGATTCTAAAGTTGTAAATTTCAAATTAGTGTGTAAGTGAACTCAAACGGATTTTATTTAATTAAACACAGGGTTGAACGGACTGCTTTAGAAAATTAAATTTTGATTACTAGTTAAACTTTTGTTCATTGCCTACGTAATTTACTAATACAAAAATTAATTAAACCTAAATTAACGTTCTTTTTCACGGGAACGTCTTAGGATAATAAGGATTTTGAATTTTTCGTTGTGTATAAGTTTAAATATTTTAAAAGAGAGTGGCAAATAACTTATGTTACATAAACGGCTTCTTGGATAAATAAATAGTTACCTATTGTTATACAGTTTTACGAAAAATACACTTTTAGCTAGTAAAGTGTGAGTGTGAGAAGTGTTAGCAGATGCGAATTTACACATGATAATTTAAGAAATTAATTACCGTTGGTGGAGGACTGCATAGAATGGACAAATGGGAATCACCATTACATCATATTGCTTCTGAAGAAGTAAAACTCACCATTGTTACCGATGTGAAGTTAACCCCAGAACGAAAATACCTACGTACTTAAAATTTTGAATTTAAGCTTGTTTTTATTTTGCATGGAGCTGATTAGATTTCAGGAGAAATACAGTGGTGGGGGGAGGGGGTATTAGGGTCAGTTTTTGGTTTTTATCAAATATTTTCAAAACAGCTGGATATTTCAAAACATTTCGAGTAATTATGTTCTATGCAATTTTCTGATACAACGCGTAATTTAGCGGCAAAAAAATTGCTAAGGTAATTTTAATTTTTTCATATCTCAATCACGATTAATTTTATAAGAAATATCTTGTGTGGAACACCACACAACATTCCAGCTTAAAAAATGAAAATTAAAAACAATAAAATAATTTTAATAATATTTAAATAATTTTAATAATATTTAAAACTGCATGACAGGAAGAGGTTAATAGACATCTAGATGCTAACTTAAATTAAAAGAAACTAAATAATTTTAATTTATATTTTTTTAGGGTAACTATGCAACCCGTTTTTGATACGTTCATAACGAAAACAGCCAACATTGTAAAAACAAAAACAATAATCTATATCAGAATGACGTTTAAAAGTTCATGTCAGATAGAGATTAATAGACATATATACATGTTAACGCAAAAAAAATTCCAAAGCCGACCGCTTCTACAAAAATGTCTATAATACAGCTTCAGCATTTTCAATCATATTTATTTAATTTTTAGATTTATTTCGCTTTACATAAAAAATTAAAGAAAAGACATGTAAAATTAAATTTTCTTTAAAAAATACGTCTACACTTTTTCTTATAAAATTAATTGTTATCCAGATAATGAAAAAAATTTAATCAACACTTAAATTCTACCTTAGGAATTTTTTCCCCTAAATTACGCGTCATATCAAGAAATTGCATAGAATATAATTAATCGATTCGTTTAAGGTCTATATCTAGGTATTTTTATATCCTTGAAACATGCAGATCTAATCAGCTCTAAGCCATATGAAGACAAGCTTAAATACAAAATTTTAAGTTCCAAAGTATTTTCGTTCAGGAGTTGTCGTGGATACTAGCATACACGCATAATTAAAATTATTTTATTTCTTTTAATTTCATATGATAGAATCTAGATGTTTGTTAACCTCTGTCCAGACATGCAGTTTTAAACGTCTGTTTGACATAGATTATTGTCCTAAAAATGTTACTGAAACTATCCATTTCTTTTAATTTCCATTTTGTAGGTTAGAAAGTCGTGTCGTTACCACACCAGATATTTACTTTAATAGGCAAATTATTTTAGTAAACAATATATTATTAGTGTCGTCAATTTCGATTTTAAAACTTCGTGAACCTAATCCATTTATTTTAAAAGATCAGGTCAACAACCTGATTTGTGTACAATTCTAGTGCACATATCTGTTACCATTGCTTTAAAAATAATGTATTTTATTAGTTTATTAATGTATTTTCCCACTGTGTGAGCGTGAGAATATGCAAATGTGGGCTTGAGCATCGCTGCAACTATAAAAGTAAACAAAACATGTATTACGTTTCATTGGGGTCTTACCTAATTTGAGTTATTTGATTGGATAGCAGTTTGACTGAGACTTGAGTTTTTATAGATAGATGTTTTAAAATGCAAATTAATACACGAAACTAAAGGAATAGACTCTTGTCTCACTAAACAACTTAAGTTCGTAAAATTAAGGATCACGCTCATTTTTATTTTGACACTTCAAACAAAAGTTCAACACCACAATATGGTTGCTTTAGTAAAATTAAAGCTTTTCGAGTCATGTCACGAAGAATAAAAAAACTACGCATTGGATAAAGTGCTACTTTACTCATAAAGAGAACACAATTTACTTACGTGGGTAATCTTGAAATTCAGTAACGAACACTTATCATATATTGGTAGTGTCCTGTGTTATACGTAGTTTAATAAATAACTGGTTAAACTTTTTTCAATAAATGTCATTAAACACTATAAAATATTTGTTTCCGTAACATTGTAAATGTTTCCTGTTTATTGCTTTGTCTGGAAAGTGACTTCCTTAATGTGAGTCTCGATTATCCCTAAGAAGATAAATTAATATAAATGGATTAGTACTTTTATTTTATAATCAATATAGTGACACTATCAAAAATGTATGCAATACGTAGGGACATCTAATAACATAAATTATGTACAATAGTAATTATAAAATAAATTTAATTTTTCAGATATATCGGTCTTTTATTTTACAAGAAAACTCCCAATATATTTCGTGTTTGATTAACAGTTCACCAGAGCAAAATATTTAAGGGCAAGTAGCTACTCAATTCAGTGATTAGTGACAAGTAAAATGTTTCTAATGTTAGCTTCTATTTTTGGTTTTATACCCTTAAATATTTTGCCTTAATGAAGTGTTAATCAAACACAAAATATATTGGCGTAAAATATATTGGGAGATTTGTTTTAAAATAAAAGATCGATATAAAATTTATTTTATAATCATAAATTCGGTTGTAAAAGTAATTATTATAATAGTAATGATAAAGTCGCTAAAAATATTAAGTAATTAGGTTTAGTGTCGCATAGATCAAAAATAGAGCCGACTTCACCCAACCACCTTAACCATACAATCCCTATAACACCGTAATCACCTCTATATTCTAGTACTCTTTAAAATTGATCAATAAATGGCGTTATCCCAAAAGCTTCAAAATGAACGGTTGCAAAATAAAAATTTAGGTAAACAAGTGGCTAACGTGAGTGTTCTAGGCAGGTAGTAAAATTTTGGTCCATTCTCCGAAGCGTCATAATACCCAGCTTCACAAACCTGTAGCACTACTCGTCAATTTAATATCAATTTAGTTACCACGAAACTACCTCTATGATGCTTTACACCACCATTCATTCGTTACAAGTGTTTAGTTCAGAGATTAATAAAATCACGTTTATTTTACAATTACATTACGTTATCATTCAAATGAAAAATGTCGAGCGTGTGTGCGTGTGTGCGTGTGTGCGTGTGTGCGTGTGTGCGTGTGTGCGTGTGTCGCGTGTGCGTGTGTGTGTGTGCGTGTGTGCGTGTGTGCTGTGTGCGCGTGTGCGGTGTGCGTGTGTGCGTGTGTGCTGTGTGTGCGTGTGCGTGCGTAGTGCTGTGTGCATGAGTGCGTATGTTCGTGTGTGTGTGTGTGTGTGTGTGTGTGTGTTGTGTGTGTGTGTGCTGTGTGCGTGTGTTCGTGTGTGCGTGTGTGCGTGCGTGAGTGCGCGCGTGTGTGTGTGTGTGTGCGTGGTGTGTGTGTGTTCGTGTGTGCGTGCGTGCGTGAGTGCGTATGTTCGTGTGTGTGTGTGTGTGTGTGTGTGTGTGTGTGTGTGTGCGTGTTGCGTGTGTGCGTGTGTGCGTGTGTGGTGCGTGGTGCGTGCGTGCGTGCGTGCGTGTGTGTGCGTCGTGCGTGTGCGTGCGTCGTTGTGCGTGTGTGCGTGCGTGCGTGGTGCGTGTGTGGTGTGTGTGTGTCGTGTGTCGTGTAGATGCGTGTTGTGTCTGTGTGCGTGTGTGTGTGTGTGTGTGTGCGTGTGTGCGTGGGTGCGTGCATGCGTCCGTGCGTGCGTTCGTGCGTGCGTTTGTGTGAGTGTGCGTGCATGTGTGTATGTGTGAAAATGGGTAAACTACCATTGTATTATTCATTTAATGAATGAAATACACACAAAAACGAAATTGGAGTGGAGTACTTTATAACAAACAAGTGCTGTTGCGCGCCGACACCCCAATCTTAACCATTCAAAACTATCCATGAACTCACGCTTTTCGGCTGTAATTTGGAATTTTGGTAATGGTAAAGAAGTGCTACAACGAATCGCACAGGGCAAAATTTTTGGAAACTATGACGGCCAAACCGATCCTTAAAACCGCAAAATTTCACCCTACGTCCTGTAATACGATACTCAATTCTTTGTGCGCTTTATATTTTAAACTACATATGTGCTATATTTAACCTTAGTTAACTATCAACACACGGCCTGGTTCCCCTACCATTTATAGTAGTAATCAGTAATGCGATAAAGGTTGGGTCACTTGATTCCACGTTCACTTGTTATTACAAAATGAAAGTCATCGCTTTCCTTTAGACCAATATCCGGAAATATAAATAACAAACTGTGATCAACTTTTATAAGGGAAAGCCTGGTTTCGATAGTAAATTGACCGATCTGGTATCGTAGTGGTGACACCAGCTTAGCATTCGGAAGGTAATGGGTTCGATCCCGTTACCGTCTACCTTGTCTGAGGTTTTTTCAGAGGGTTTTCCTCATACGCATGTAGCGGCATGGTCACTGCGTATATGCACACCATGTGCTGCTACTTAGGCGAATGCTGGGATAGTATTATCCCTCTCAGAATCCTTACGATCATATCCTGGCCACACCCATCGTTAATTCCACCATGCATATATACGTAATGTAAATTATGCGTTTTTAATTCACTTCCAAGATATTTAAAACGTAATAATTTTCTCGCCAGACACTATCCTGAGGTAAAATGTCGAATGGAAGTATGAAGGTAGGAGTTTTAATAATGTAAGACAAACAAATTTCACAAAAACTTAATTTAATTTAATCCAATTGATGCTTGATTTTAGAATAATGGGTGTTTTATCTGCTTCCTAAGCCATACGAGCTCTTCAAATTTTATTTTTGGAGAGATAGATTTTAATTTGTTAATAGGTAACCTTCATACGGAAAGAGAAAGAACACTAAATATATAGAAAAGAATATTTAGATAAAAATGTATAGAATATAAAATACATACCCAATATAAATTTAAGGGTAAATATAACCAAAACACAGATTTAAGGTAAGATAGTAATAGTTATTTATGTAACATTTCAAAAAGTGAATGTTTATTGATTGCGATGTACGTTTGTCCAACTGGTAAATACGTCGTTTGCAATGAACACTGTTTGGTAGGAATTGAATACAATACTTTTTTACGTTCATACGAAAAGAAAAAAAAAACGTTTTACGTGGTAAGAGTAGCTAAATAAAAAACGTTTTTGTAATATCTAATATTTAAATTTGATTGATTATCATTATTTAAGCGATTTTCAGATAGTAAGTTTAAGGATACTTTGTTTGTCAGTATACTGATTTCTGGTGGTAGGTCAAAACACGTTCATCTTTACTGTTTATATTTTCAATAATATTACTAACTTTATGCTATAACCTCATTTTTATATTCACACGTTTTTCATTTGCTTACACTTTTCTTTAAGTGGACATCATTTAAAACTGTTATAATTTCTAAAAATTATTATTAATTTTATTAAATACATAAATAAAAAGTTTACCTCGAGTAGGATTTGAACCTACGACCTGCACCTTGCTAGAGTACCGCGCTAACCAACTGTGCTATCGAGATTCAAGCCCCAATCAATGTAAACTTTGTCTTTAGGTATGTAGAACTAATATGAATTCTGAATATAATGAGATTACAATTAAATTACTTATATTAATGGAATGTGAGCCTGAAATATCGCAAGAGTTCACACATACAGAAGCAACTTGTCTAATATTAATTTATTATAAGTTTTGTTATGAACGAATAAGTTCAAAATTAAATATGTAATTAAAAATTATTAATTTTATTAAATACATATATAAAAAGAAGTTTACCTCGAGTAGAATTTGAACCTACGACCTGTACTTTGCTGGAGTATCGCGCTGTACTCTACATTCTAGAAATAATGGCGGTGGGGGTTACGGAAAGACATCAATATGACGTACTCTACACGTTTGTTTCTCTTTGAAACAATATCTGACGACCCTCGAGGCTTTTAAAATTAACACAGTGTTATTGTTGCTTATCTACAAATATGGTCTTGTCCTTTGTCAGTAGGATTAGGTTGCGTGGATTGCTTAAATTAGTAAACTCAAGTGCGCAATACCTACATTAATTTAATTATATACGAACCAGCGCATGATTTCAATTTCAAAAATAATTAAAAGTTGCTTTTAATCTCCAGATGTACAAACAATGTTCACTATTGTATGGTGGTAGCTTAAACTATGCATTACTGGAATAACGCCAAATGTTTGTTAGGAGATATACTAAAACATTTCGTGTGAGTTTATTACCAAATCTTTAAAAACTTTAAAATGATACAATTCACTTTAATTGGTTTATGTAGAGGTATTTCATAAACATATTCAACATAGAGGGCATCATTCATCAAAGACGATTAAGCAGTTCGAAAATCTAGAATTCGAATCTGTGGCGGTCGACCACAGTGGCGGTGAGAGCTTGGCTATGGAAAAGTATTCAGATATATTGATTTTACACGTGTAGAGTAGGTGGGTGTATGTAATTGTGCACAAATTGATACCAACCGTACTGTATTAAGCTTGATTTTTTTTATTTTAAGGTTATTTGATTTATAGTCAGGATACGAACTGTAGGGGAACTTAAGCACAAAGGGATAAAACGGCATTAAAAATGTATGCTAATAATAGTAAAGGCTTACGGATTATCACAAAGTGAACTAAGTCAAACTTCATCGTGACAAATGTTAAACTATACATGAAACTGAATCTTATTAATTACATTCAAACTATAGCTAGAAACCCAGCTCAAATTAAAATTTGTTAGTGGCATGTATTATCACTAATATCATAAATAACATATAGCGTGTTTACGAAATGGGCTATTGTGAAGATTATTAAGGCAGAATTTAAGAAAGTTGTAGTACTACTACTAAAAGTTGTAAAACAACATTTTGTATGATACAGATAACGACGTACATAAGCATAATAGCTCCCTTCGTGAATTATAAAATATCTGGTGTGGCACAACACACGACCTTCTAACCGACCTTCTAACCTACAAAGCGGAAATTAAATGAAATAATTTTCATACAATTTTTTTAAGGTAATTATGCAACCTATTTTTAATTATTATAAGTTTTTGTTATGAACGAATAAGTTCAAAGGTAAATATGTAATTAAAAATTATTAAAAAAAAAATAAAATAAAATAAAATTAAAAAAAAAAAATAAAATTAATAATAATTTTTAATTATTTTTGAATTTGAACTTATTCGTTCATAACAAAAACTTATAATAATTTAATATTAATCAAATTGCTTTGGTATGTGTGAATCCTTGCGATATTTCAGGCTCAAATTCCATTAAAATAAGTAATTTGATTGTAATCTCAGTATATTTAGAATTTACATCAGTTCTACATACATAAAGACAAAATTTACAACGACTGGGGCTTGAACCTTGATGGCGCAGTTGGTTATCGCGGTACTCTAGCAAAGTACAGGTCGTAGGTTCAAATCCTACTCGAGGTAAACTTTTTATTTATGTATTTAATAAAATTAATAATAATTTTTAATTAAATATTTACCTTTGAACTTATTCGTTCGTAACAAACACTTATAATAATTTAATATTAGTCAAGTTGCCTTTGCATGTGTGAACCCTTGCGATATTGCAGGCTCACATTCCATTGAAATAAGTAATTTGATTGTAATCTCATTATATTTAGAATTTACATCAGTTCTACATACATAAAGACAAAATTTACAACGACTGGGGCTTGAACCTTGATGGCGCAGTTGGTTATCGCGGTACTCTAGCAAAGTACAGGTCGTAGGTTCAAATCCTACTCGAGGTAAACTTTTTATTTATGTATTTAATAAAATGAATAATAATTTTTAATATGTTCATAACGAATATAGGCAACATTGTAAACATAAAAACAAAAATATATGTCAGATGGACGTTCAAATCTACATGCCAAATAGACGATAATAAAATACCGATAATACAATTTAATCATTTTCAATCCTACATAATTAATTTTACCTCACAATACGCAAGTATTGGGAGGTATTGTAATCGGTCGGCGAAATTTCGAGTGCAGCACTTTAGTTTTTGTGAATTATCGCAAAATACAAAATAGGTAGAAAGTAGAGCACAGCAAATTATTAAAGAGGATTAAATTTCCTTTAAAATGATCTGCCATACTTAATAATTTATTTTCCATAAGTTGGAAAAAAATAGGTTCAAACATGAAAGTTTCAAAATGTATGGCTGTTTGTCTGTATGCGTTCCACCGCGATAGCGTCCACAAAAATAATCCGATCGTCATGAAATTTGGTACCCAGGTTTAGATCCACGAGTAGACGGAATGATGAACTTTTGACCGAAATCTGTCCAGTCAAAAGGGATTTTCAGATTTCGATTATTACAGAGTGTATAAATACTAATGGCTATTCGTAGCAAACTTTACGCCTTTATGTAGGCAACTAAGTGAACTATCCAAGAATTGAATATCTATTTTTTTCGTTTGATCGTGAACTCCTGCGGTAGCTCAATGGCAGCGCGTTTAGTTGATGTCCGGCGTCTCAGGTTCAGACGCATAATGTACGAGGCATTTTAATCTTATCTTATTAGACGTCTTAAGGCATTTCCGGCCATTTGAAACGATTTTTGAAAAAAAAATTTTGGCCCTTAGATCAAAAATTTTCGAAATTTTGTTTTTAATTTTTACGCGTTTTGAGCCATTTCTGGTCATTTGAGACGATTTTTGAAAATAAATTTGGCCTTGCTTTTTGCATTTTATGCGTTCTGAAACATTTCTGACCATTTGAGATGATTTTTGGGAAACAACTTTTTTGGCACTTTGGTCAAAATGATTCGAATTTTATTTTGCATTTTAATCGTTTGAATCATTTCTCGCCATTTCAGATGATTTTTGGAAAAAATTAATTTTTGGCCCTTTGGTCAAAAATTTTCAATTTTTTTGCATTTTTACACGTTATGATATATTTTAAAATTTCAGCATTCTACTTACTTTCTTTTATTATTAAGTAGAATTTATGTCATTTGGACATTATACAAACTGTTTTCGTAACAAGGAAAGTTAACTATGGAATAAATGTAAAAATGATAACCGCATCAATAGAAACATATGGGTAACAAGTAGACTAAATGAAAAACTTTCTTATACCATTCTATACTCACATTTTATTTATTTATTTCTTTTTTGATAGTATGCTCATGCTTATGGTTAGTATTTACTTATTTATAGCTTATATGCATCTTAGTCGTAGGAGTCCTTCTCCTCTTCAGCCCTGCTCAATCTATTCATTTCATTAAAAAAATATATATATATTTTCAGGTTTAAACACTGTTACGGTATAAGCTGGCAGTAAAACGCAATAACAGATAAATTTGGCTTTTTCAAGCGGTCGGGGTGGGTAAGCTGTACTAAATTTTGCGCACAATAGGATAGTTTATCATATAAAAGTCCAAATAGGGGTTGAAACGACATAAAACCGGAGACCGGCGCCAGAGTATTTGAAATGTCAGAATAAGGGCTGAAATGGCTAATTACGTTAGTTCACAGCTCGCTCAAAATACCCAAAAATATTTGCACGCTTAACTAAAATAATTGCTTGCCGCAAAGTCAATCACTAATTTGTCAATTAAACAATAATCTATTGTTGAGTTATGTTACAAATGAAATTCTATACTTAAATCAATTTCAGTTCTACAAAAAAATAAGGAAATAACCACTTTAATTCTGTACCGAACCACTTGAAAAGCTTGCGGCCGTAATTGTTTTATTTAAACTAAACACAAGGTAATGGCGTTAATCCGAAGAGCAACTTAAAAGAATAAACATTATAAATGCATAGTCAGATGCTGTGTAACAATAGGTTCACATAAAGAAAAAACACAAGTCCAATAACCTACATATACGTAATGTGAATAAAATAAATAAATAAAATCGGATACAATATGTTCACTATTCGAGTTGCATTAAACAGTAGTAGAAGAGAGGCACCATGCGCCGTCTTGGATTTTGACGCCACAAGGATGCCCCACGTGGGGGCCCGTATTTTCCACCCTCATTTTTTATGGTTTCTTTTCGGAAGCCTTTTTCAACCCCTTGATGGAATTTTCATCCCTAATTAAGGCCTTTTTTGTTTTTACTCGCTTACTTGAAGGGGCGTATTTTTCACCTTTATTTTATGGTTTCTTTTCGGTTGGATTTTTCAACCCATGATGGGAATTTCAACCCTGATTATTTTTGTTTGTATTAAGAGCCGTTTTGGTGGGGAGCCCCTGCAGGTTAGGCAATTCTTTTGCGCATTCTTTTAATTCCTATCTACAGATTGTAACCTTACGAAATTTTATTTATGCGTTGGGGTTGTATTCTAATAAGGAGGCCTAATGCTATCTTGTAAGGCTGATATAGCGCTTCGCAACTTACTGCTGGGACTTAGTCCCGTGACCCTTGAAGTAAAATTTGAATTTGTATTCTAATGAGGAGGCCCTATTGCTATCTTGTAAGACAGGTGTATGAACTTGTGTTAGGGTTTGATCTTGTGTGGGGGAATTTGAATGACAGTAAAATTTAATTATAGAACACTTATTTTTATTGTAAATCATAATCATAATTAAAGAAGCCTCAGTGAGTTATAATGAAACAAAAATTTTTTATTAAGTTAATTAATTACATAACAGTTATTACAATATTGTTTTCTAAACGAATATTAAAACTGATTGTTTTACCAGCATTGATTGCATTGAAATATGTTCATCCGCTCGTTAAATTGTTGTATATTGTACACCTTAATATTTTTAAAGAAACTTGTTGTTACGTCTAACTTAGATGTGTTCTATAACTGTAATTAAAAATCTGTACAAGTAAATAAAATAAATAAAAGGTTAACAGCACACTTACTAGCTCTATATTGAAAGAACATTTTTGAGGGACTGATTCACGAGTGATAGTCACTGCTTTGTGTTACTCGTCTAATCAAACTCAAGCACTTTCTATGTTTTACGTTTATGAATAGTTGATGTAAAACTAACTATTGATTTCCCCATAATTAATTTTTAGAGTGTAAATATACAAACAACCTAATAATCTTTATCACATTTACTGCAACTCGTATTTACCTCTAACTTAAAGTAATTAATAACAAAGCGGTTTGGACAAAATATTATATGTTGTCCATACATACATACACACGCAAATTGTTTTTTTTATATAAACCGCATTAAAAGTTTGGAATGTAATAATGACATGTTTTAAATTCCACAACAACAATATGTAGTTAGAAATCACTGTTCATGTTTACTTTTAGCTAATTACTGTGTAATTATATAAACCTGTTAATTTTAATAAACTAACAACCGAGTAACACACTTTGTTTAAAACGCTAAAGTCATAAATTTTATAACACGGTTTTTAAAAACACACATGCTGAATTAAAAAGAAAGAAAAACAATAGGCTCATCTGGTATTACGCAACTCTTAATTAAAAAAAGTAAGGTACTAAAACATCTCTTTATTTATCAGAATAAAATGGATGGGTAACGGGCGTTAAACAATAATTTAATTATCTCGTCATGTACAATTAAACATGTACTAAAAAAGTTTTTTACAAAATCAATCATTGATAAACTATTTAGTCTACAATATAGAAACGTTAAGGTATAAAGACCACACACATCCGATTGGTAATCCTGCAGTATTGTTTTATTGTAACGGAACCATCTAGAATTCTTCTCTAAGAAACGTAAATGATACCCTTGAGGTGCTCGTCCAAAGGAATCAAAATACTCTCCGTTACCATTATCATCAATGTAGATAGCGGTCCAATGCTGACCTGGTTTTTCTGCAGGATCCGTGTTTACAATAATTTCACACGGTCTAGTTGCGTGTCTCGGTAGTTGATTAGAAGCACATACAAGCCGAAACAAATTCTCCTTGCGGCTGGGGATCGATTTTAAACATTTCAACACTTGTACAGCATACATCCTTGGAATTGGTATGCGTCTAGTCTTGCAGTAGTAAGGCGTTTTCCATTGCACACGTAGGCCCAGTGATGTTATGGTTTAAATAGCTACATGCTTTTGCTTCCCTTTTCAACTGTTAAATCGACGGGCAACCAGTCTCCTCCAGGTTTACTATTGGTTTGTTAAGAAACCTTAAAAACTGTTGTTTTTCACTGCCCTTAACGTGAATTTTGTTAAATGGGCGCAACACTCTCATCAACTCCTCACGGAAATTGTTGTAGTGTACATGACCTAACGACCATTTCAGCCCTTGGTAATTATCCTCCATAAATTTTATCTGTTGTGACATGTATCTTGATATAAAGTAACCTCGAGGTGGTTTTATTAGCATCAACGATAGACGACCATGATCTGTAACCAGGGCAATTTCTTTCGATATGAATTCGTTGTTAACACCACTAAACCCTTGTACGTCCAAGTATGCGTCCATCTTCTTGCGGCTGCTGCTGTACACTGAAGATCGCAGGTTAGAGCTACCACTTTCAACAGCTAAAATCCACAACGACGTTCCGATGTTTATCGATCTCGATCACATTATCGAATTCTGCATACACCAAATAGATAACGTTTCGACGAGCGCTTCTTCAAACCCGATTTCCAGCCGAAGGGAACCATTTCTAACTAAATTCCAGTGCGTACTAGCGTTTGTAGACGTCAGGTGTTAGGTCAAAGGCCATTAAACAGTAGCCGCTGGGGTAATCACTTCTCGATATATCGTTACCTTCATTCAAACAATGAGAACCCTTACCAGAGAATAAGTAAGAGAATAAGGTGTGGTACGCTCTTACATATAAACCATTAGCTATAAAGTCTGGTTGTAATACCTTCGAAGCAATTTGTTGTCCGTCAATGTACAACGACACGTAGTTAATATTGCAGTGATAAAAATTGAACGGGTTTGAGGGGTGATCACCGTTGAAGGCTTTATTTGCTACAACTGACCCAGGAAAACATTATCCAATGATTTTCGCTATATACCTGCAAGTATAGTTAACACGTTTACGTCGGTCCTTGTAACAGGGTATTTTGCGGCGGTTGTTTCTAAAGCTTTAGCGTGCGCAATTAGAATAGTTGGATTGATTCGCATACGTCTCACCAGTAAACTAGCTTCTATAATTCGCGTCTTGTAATTGAAGCGAGTGCCGCCATTAGCTAAAGGTATCTCTTGATCGTACAAATTTAGCCTTTAACTCAACACCACTTATGAGAAACTTTTCTTGATTAAACAAATCCGAGTGCACGTGACCAATCATCTCTATCTGTTTCCCGGTAGACGCAAGTGCTTGACGTTTTGAGAAACCGTTATTTGCGTTTCCCAGTGTATTCATCTGTCCAGCTGTATCATTGTGCATAAGGTACATCCTAGATGTGAACTCTTGGCCTCCTTTCCATAATTTAGCAGCGTTTCGATATGATATGATCGTTAGGCGTAGGTGTTGTTTGGTTGTGACACCATCTTCTGATTTAAGTAAACCTCCACCTGTGAGAAAAGCGAATGCATCCAATTGTTTACCAGTGCTGCAACATCAGCGTCTGTAAGTGCTGTATCATCTTGCTTTAGAACTTTAGCTGTGATCTACAACATGGTCTAGCTTAAATCTATGTAATCGTTTCCATTTCCGGGGACTACAAATTCTATTGGGGCTTCATCACTCAGAGCTGATAAGGGTTTGTAAAGTATCCATTCACCATTCTCGATACTTGTCTGAGTCGGCGGTAATGCGAACAAATTAAATTCGGACTTGACGCATTCACACGATTGGGCATGTAAAAAAGCCATTATCTTTAAAATATATCGTCGTAAGTAGCCTTCTTCTTAGCAACAGCTCTCGGTAGAGACTGGTTATTATTGAACAGACGTACTCTTAAAACCCGAACCCTCCATCATTTTATTGATTTTCTCATCGGCTTTACGCTTAAGGTTCCTACCTGCCTCGTGAAATCTTTCTTGAAACGAATCCTTAATAGGTCGATCCTCTATGACGTCACCAAGAATATTAGCACCCGTTCTAAGAGCTTTTTCCAATAGCCTTTGCGTCAGACTTAAATAACGGTATTATACTTTTAAATGTACCACCTAACCAGCTTCCTATTCCAATGACCACGTTGATATGGTTCACCTCTGTAGATAGAGCCGATACCGTTACCGACCTGATTCATGTAATATTGCTGATAAAGGCAAACCATTATTGTACTTTCTTAAAGTGCAGCTTCAGACACGACGTTCCAAACTCAAATGGCATTGCTGCACCCGTATCTGTTTTATATTAATCTCGATGTTTTCAAATTCCCGTGTCATCACGGGTATGTAGTTGCAGGCGAAAAACCACGTCTTTATGACTCCCGTAAGCATGGTTTTCTGAAGTAATATTTATTATGCGCATAAGCGGAGATAAAACATCACCCACAATTTGCGCTTCAACGATGTCTCAATAAACAAACATCTGAGTTGGTAATCCTATCCATATACTAGCGGGGTGAGGGGCATTGGTTCCATAGCTATGTTCTGATACGGACGATAACCCAATTGTAAGGCTAGACGTTGTGAGAATCTGAATAGCGAGAGCTGAGTTTATCTTGATATTCGATTGTTAGCAATTTACTTATTAGTACATGGTTGTTTAGCTTGCTGGCAATTTATTCTATGTTGGCGTAATTTCCCGAAGCGAAACGTATCACGTACCAGACATCTTCAATATAAATGGTCTTCGCGTTGTCGCATTAAAAATATTCAGCGGCCTTTTTTAATATCGTTTCTAGCACGTTCTCTTCAGGAGGCTCTCTTCTATAATCAATTAAATGGTCTGTTGCACTTACAGCGACAAAAGAACATGGGTACTGAATTTCTGATACCCCTACAACCCACCACCCCGTTAATCTTATCCGCTTTGGCAACTGCGTAATTAAACTTGACGTGTATTACCTGGAAAATACGGCATAGCGCTATTACTCAATAAGGTAGGATAGAACTCCATTTTTATATATTTTTCAAGTCAGAAGCTGACACCCAGTTATTAAATTTGTCACTGTATCCACACCACTGTTTATATCGCCCGCGGCCTTCTCTGCTAGAATCTTATCGACTTTGAATCGAATATCTTTATCAACCGTAACAACCTGCAATTCTTCTTCGTAAAGGTACCCTCAAAAGATCGTTATTAAGATCGATTATTTGATAAACTGGTGGTCTTCTTTTATCACCGTACTAATTGCAAAAACTTCATCGCTCCAATTCGTTTCATATCCCTTCTCAAAGGTGTACTTAGTTCTGGCGATTATGACATGCTTACTGACTTTATATTTAGGATGACGTGCTGGACCTAAACCTTTCGCGTACAGGTTAGTCCAAAATGTTTTTATCGTTTACAACCGCAGTAGCCATCTTTATACTTGAATGAGGGCTATTGTTGTTAGCAGTCTTTCGAGTACATCAATATACCTGTAGGAATTTTTGTAAGTGAAATAACGGCACATCTTTGTTTTCAATGTTTTATTAAATCTTTCAACTGCAGATGCTTTTACATCAGAGTTATTTGTTACATAGAAATTGATATTTTGTTTCTTGAAAAAGTTTTGTACACTGATCGCCACAAACTCTTTGCCTTTATCCGTCTGTAGATTTGCCGGTGTATTGTCGCAATCCTTAAAAATATCAGCGAATGCTTCAATTACAAATGAGCCTGTCTTCGTTTTAAGTACTCTCGCCCATGCCCTCTTGCTAAATACATCAATTACCGTTAGTGTGTATCCACTATTGTGTTTACTTAAAATTCGCATATCAAGATCCGCTTGCCACAACTAGTAAAGGTTACTCACAATATATTTATTTCGTGGAAACTTTTTCTGACTGGTTTATGTACCGTATAAGCTTCCTGTGCCTGCAACCATTTTTTCACTTCACCATATTTTTTATCTTTACAGCATTAGTTAAAAGTGTTATACCAGCGAACTCTGCCGGGTGAGAGGGATCATAGTATACAGATCCTGTTATGTCCGCCACGAATCCCAATCTAGTGAAATTCCTCTTCTTCTTCTTTGAGAGATTCTTCTCGGTGTTTTCCGCGTTTCACTATCAGCATCGTAATCCTCACCTATGGTTGTTGTGAGGGTCCGTTCAACGCGTTTTCTTAACGTCTCGTGAACCAGATCGATAATTTTGGAATGTGGCATGATCTCGCCTTTTATTGTGAGTTTATCCCAAGGCATCACTGCTCGTATTCAGTATACGTAAGAAAGCCTCGCCTTTTCTCTTATATGAACACGGAAGTGTTGATACCATGTCATCGTCCGCAGACCTTTGCGTTGCGGTAAATCTCTAATATGATCAGCAACAGCGTCACCGCTGATTGTTATGCTGGTGGGCTGACGAATCTGATTTGAAGAACTTGGTTGTACTGCTGCTATTTGTCACGGTCAGTCATTTTGGTTTTTAAAACTTTATCCATATCGCTACCCAGCTGCGTTAAAATGTTGTTTTGTGTAACATTTGACACCTGTTAAGCGTTATATAAAGTCGATCGGTAGAATAATTATTTTCTTCAGATTGTGTTCCATGTTTATTGAAACAGATTATCCAGGATTGCGCCGAGTAATGGTCCTAACAGGAGTGGTAGAAATGAACCACCTTTCTGTACAAGGAACTGTTTCTTCTTTTTTATACACTCGCCTCTCTGTGCCAAGTGTGCTTATGTTGAGAGAGTCGCTGCTTCTGACCAGCCGACAGAGGTACACGACCTTTTAAAATGTTATGTACACACTCACAAATACACTCTACCTGCTTACTATCTAAACATTTCAATAAAGCGTCACGTTGACTTTTACTTAATCTGGCTAATAAAACGCAGGATAACAGTGTTCTCGCTTAAAACGTCAGCCATCATATATGATGTAATGTTTATGACTATGAAGCTTAAACCCTTTTTTCGCTATATATACCTGGCAAATACCTTGAGGCCCGAATATGTTTGTTCTATAACGTAGCACATCCAGTGTATTCGGTTTTAAATCGAACAATAAGTATCCGTGCGAGTTTGAAGTGGCTTCTTGGTACGCTGCTTTTAAAAATCTCGGGTTGTCCGGCGAAATCTGTCTTGCTAAATGCTGTATCTGAGCTCTGTCACGTGGGTTCTTAAACAATATTATGTAATGTGCGTTGAGAGTAATATCCCGCTGTCCACGTCCTTGATGAAATATGTTCAGCGTTAAGAAAAACACACTTAGATTTCGATGATGACAACCCTTTGTAAAAATATCAACCACAGAGCCGTTGGTTTCGCGCATTAGATCGTCAATTATTATTAAGACAGGTTTTTCTCCGTCAAACTGTTCCATATCAGGTAAACCCTTTTGAAATTCCACAGAGATATTTGAATAAAGGCTGCCACCCACTGTAAAACCAGATAATTTTTCAAAAGCTGCATCTCAGGCAGTTTCGATATTTTTAGAAAATCTACGATAAAATACTTTTCCCACAACCCGACGGGGTTGAAAAAGGCCTCGAAAAGAAACCATAGGGGTGAAAATCAAGGGTTGAAAAAGGCCTGAAAAGAAAAAAATAATGGTTGAGAAAGACCCCCGGAAAAGAAGCCGTCACCCAGCCCCAACCCCCAAATCCAAGACCAACGCCTGGACCAACCCCAACTCCAAGTCCAAGACCAACCCCAAGCCCAAGACCAACCCCAAGACCTAACCCTAAATACACCCTTCACGCGAGCAAGTACAAAAAATTGCTGTCAAAAAGGTTCTTGATACAACATTCAAGTTCCCATCAAGGGTTGAAAAATGCCTCCGAAAAGAAACCATAAATAAGGGTGAAAAATGCGGTCTCCCACGTGGGTGATTAAAAGCAAAGAGGCCGTAATTAGGGATTAAAATTCCATCAAGGGTTGAAAAAGGCCTCCGAAAAGAAACCGTAAAAAATAAGGGTGAAAAAACGCGTCCCATACGTGGGCATATAAAAAATGGTGGGTTTTCCCCAAAAATCCAAGATGGCGCATGGTGCCTCTCTTCTACTAACAGTTTATATAAGTTGGCTGTGACCCTAGTTAAAGTTTCATTAATGTCCTTTTACTAAACTTACTGTAATATTGACATACCAAAATAACAAATATGGAACACTCAAATAAATTTAGATGATTAATGAATGAATGCACTGGTCTTAAAAATTTTGACGATAAAATTATCAAAAATTAATCTCCAAAAGAACAGTGCGTTCATGCGTTTGTACAAAAAAATATAATGATAATGAAATACACACAGGAATTTCTTTATTTTTGTCAACCACAACTATAAAAAAAACACAATAATGTTACCTTACTTGAAGAGGCCCTTTTGTTACACCGACACCTATGATGGACTCACAGGATGACCTCGTCGATACGATTGATGCTCGGGCGATGCTTGCAACTTCCAATATCATACAGCTAATGACTGCTTCCTCTTTAAGCTCACGTTTTATTCAAATTTCAATTGATCGCGAGTACGCTAATATTTACATTAATACGAAATTCGTCCACTTCACTTTACTTTACTCTAGTTCTACTTGTTACCTTTTATTATTCGTTAACTATACACCAAAGGCTGTTCTGAATAATTCTTAATATGTTTAAATTACGAAGAGCTTTATTTACTTACAGTTGGTTATATGTTTAATAGCACACTGTGAACTGTACGTTGGAGATTTTGGAACAAACGTTGGATTTTTCCGCAAAAAGCGAACTCTTGTCCAGAGAACGACGAAAGCACTTGGTAAATTCAAACATTAACGCCTTTCTAGATCTCGATAGGTTCCATGGGCCAACTGCATAAAACGATAAACAGGTCTCGTGAATGTTGAACAAGCATATGATCCCTTATTTGGAATGTAAGGGAATAAACACCCTACCTCGACAGTTCCTTCAAATCGAACCTTGATCAACATTGTTCCGCGGTAAAACTACGTCACCGTAACGATAACCTTAGCGCTTCCCAGCCTAAACTACCACTGTACTTGTGAATAATTTCACTTGCCGCCACATTGATGTTTCTAAACACCCTCTATCTAATTAGCTAATTAAAGAAAAAGGTACTCATATTTTATTACCCACGCGCATCCACGAAGTCCCGCTCGAAAAGCGTCGGGAGAAATTGCATCGTCAGCAGAGCCTAATTACGCTCGAAATATTATCTAAGTAATTTGATATATGGTACTCTAGCAAAGTACAGGCGTTAAGTTCAAATCCTACTCGAGGTAAACTTTTTATTTATGTATTTTATAAAATTAATAATATTTAATGAATATGGTAAATTGATATTTTCAAGCAACGCTTGCCTTCCATACCATGTATTTAAAGCCAAATTCTTTGTTCAAAACCAAACTCTTATCAACAGAAATGGTGCCTCAAGGACGGCTAATTTTAACTTTTACAAAAGATGTACCTTACAATGTAATCATTTGAATGCGTTCTGTTATTTAAATTTTATATAGTGCAATCTCAATGTGATTTAACTAAATGTCCCCAATTTAAAATAACGAACACATTTATTTGTACAAAACATTTACAAAGACACTAACGAATGTTTCCTTTTAAATTAGTAAAAGGGATTCCGTAAATACGATACCAAAAATGTAAATCCCATTTTCCTTTTAAACCTTCATTTTACTTCGATCAACAAGAAAAGCTTCATTTTAGTTTTAGAAAATACAAAAAAATTCGTAAACCTTTCAAATACGTAAATTAAAAAAGAAAACGTTACAATAGAAAAGTTTCTCCAATCATTAATGCATTATTAACTTCCAATTACGAGAACCAACAAATAATTTATAAGAGAATTATCGGCAAATCTTTATAAATTCTTGGGCACATGACAACACAAACATACAACAAATTTTTTTCTTTACCAGAAATTAATTATTTAATATTCTCGTCTTGTGTGTAACATAATCTATGTCAGTACATAAAGATAAAAAGAAAAAAGTTTGTAATCTCTTAAGAAAACTTTTCCATGCAGAAAAATAAATACATTTAAAAGGACTTAATTACCACAGAATATTTGTATAATGAGAAATAATAATAGTATGTATTTCATTTTTTGACTTATTAGTGATATTGATAATTTATTAAAAAGAACTAACAAAGTTTAATATGATGTTAATTGTGAAGCTAATAACTGGTAGTATAATTCATTTCATATTTTGTTGTAGGCTTCATTGCAACAATCAACTCCACCGAAAATTGGAGATAAATGGGAGTTTCCTAGGCACCATCTTAAAGTATTTAATATTCTGGGTGAAGGTGCATTTGGTCAGGTTTGGAGATGTGAAGCACTAGATATAGATGGTAAGAGAATAATCTAATCAATGTACTCACGTGTAACGTTAATGAAGTATATTAAACAGTATCCTTATTAGTTTTCAACTGTATTACCAGGATACTTATAAAATATTTCATAAAACGATTTATAAACATGATTTGCCATAAAATAAACTTTAAGTGTTTATTATAATTTATACTGTTTATTTTTTTTAATTAACTGGCATTGTATAAATATTACATTACATATTTTAAGTTCGCTAAAGGAATTAAAGTGCTTCCAATTCTTATTTGTTATTATTTAAAATTTAATTACGGCGCGGAATCAATAGATTATCAAAATAACATTTACATTGCTATAGAAAGTGTATTTGTATACGTTTAAAGCTCTAAGGTTTCATTCATATAAAAACATAACAAATGTCTTTGTGTAACGTTTCAATCAATTTAATACATCATATACATTTTAGGTAAAGAAGGAGTATCAATAGTAGCCGTGAAAACGTTAAAAGAAAATGCCACTGAAAAGGAAAGGCAAGATTTATTATCAGAACTACAAGTTATGAAAATGTTGGATAT
This sequence comes from Vesta saturnalis, assembly GCA_036346205.1. NCBI lineage: Eukaryota > Metazoa > Arthropoda > Insecta > Coleoptera > Lampyridae > Vesta > Vesta saturnalis. The sequence continues at coordinate 86,488 of JARFJB010000432.1, forward strand.
TCACCCTAATGTTGTTAAATTATTGGGGTGCTGTAGTGAAAAAGATCCTCTTTTTGTTATAATGGAGTTTGTAAGCAAAGGAAAGCTTCAGAGCTTCCTACGGAATTCAAGGGCAGAACGTTATTATAACAACATGCATGGTCAAAGTAAGATCCTTACATCGAGGGATTTAACGTCCTTTGTTTACCAAGTAGCAAAAGGAATGGAGTTTTTGTCTGCTAATGGAGTAAGTTTTGTTAAATTTTTTACATGTGGGTATTACTTATTATATGGCTCTGTTTGCAATTCAAAGTTGTTTCTTATTTAATGCATTATTTCAGTTTTGATTATATTTGAAAGTATTATGTGTGCTTTGTACTACATTTACGTGATATAATATAAAGAAATTATAAATAATCTAAAACCAATCTATTCTCGCACTAAATTACACGAAAATATAACATTGTTTACTGATTCTCTAACTTTGACTTAACTTTATGACATGATTAGTAAGGTACAATGAAATATTTACTTGGAATCGATAGGCGAGAACTCGGCTATGCTAAGTCGGCGATGCCAACTCACCGACTTATAATTTTATCTTATATTATTATTAGACTATAATGGTAAATACAATAATATAACAAAATTTCATTTTATATTGTAATTGTGGGAAATCCCATTAAGGTATATGTCGATATTTTGCCCATTGTGATTAGCCTCCTTATTTAAAATTCTTTTGTCGGCTTCCGTATAGCGTTTTCTTTTATTTGTGCCATTGCGTCCGGTTATTGCTCTTTCGTGGTCAGCATTATATTCTGCCTGAATCCTCTTTCAATTTTCTATGAAGGTCCATAGTGTAAGATGTGCAATTCCAGGATCGAAAGCCCATAATTGCAGTTTACGATGTCGTGCTTCCCCGAAATTATTAGTTCTGTCTCTTCCATTTAAAGAGCTAAAGTAAACGGACCTAATCCCTGATGAAGACTTTGTCGGAACCCTGGCTTCATTATTTTTCAGGCGACCGATGTAATTATTGCTAACACATTCCAAAATTGGTCCGAATTCATCTGGCAAATAATGATCTAATCCGGCAATTGCAGTGATCACATCCAGTAGTTGAACGTATGCCAGTGAGGTGATCGTTTTCCCTTGTGGTGCAAATTCTGGATCAATATTTTACCCGTCCATGGAGATTACAAAAAGATAGATGCTTGGAAGATTTTTTACCGGGTGGAATAAACACCCCCAAATTTTTGTTTCTGGGAAAACTTGTCGTACCGTCTGTTGAATTCCCAATTCATAATCCACGCTAATGCTTTTCGGACTCAGATGAGGCCAAAGTTCTATTGTCATGTCGACCAATTTAAGGAATGTTTCTGAAGGCAGGAAACAATATAGTACCGGAAAAACTGGGTCCTTATCTTCATGAGTTAATTTTCTTGTTGGAATGATAAATATTTGCGCGAAAAGTGCCATCTGCAAGTAATTGTTACTTGCACTCCATGTTAATGGTTTTCTCTACCAAATATTAATATTCGATGTAGATCCACCTGAACTCTTCGAGAATTCGCCAACAAAAAATTCTCAAAATTACTGAATCTGTACTCGTGTAGTAACTACTCTTGTGAAATGCTAATTTCCTCGCGAGTTTCCGGATTTTCTGATGCTCTGGACGTTTTTATTCTTACTCTCTGAATGGTCCTCCCCACAACACTTGAAATTGGAACAATTCCTTTGGTGGCAGCCGAAACATTATCCTAAATTCGTTCTCTATAATTTGTGAAGAATTTTCCATCGTTGTCGTGGCTTACTGTGGTACTCATTTGTTGCAAAACCACATTTTCAGCATTCTCTACTGTACGCACTTGTGCAGATTTCGGATTGAATTGAATGTACCATCCACAATATTGGCCCATTCCTTGCAATTTTCGAGTTTTTGTTCACAGCACCAGAATTAGTTGATGTTGTCCTTTCTATTGCTTTATCCTTGGTGTAGAGACAACCATACCAGGAGAATTTTGCCTGGCCTCTTTGGCTGAGCGTGTTTTCCATCTTACTGCTCACAAAACCGAGAATTTGTTAATTCATTGAAACAGTACTCTAATAAATAGAGTTTCTTACTTTAATCGAAGAATATGAATTAATTACGACAACGTTGTGCTCAAGTGTTTCGGTACGCCACAACTAACAAAATACGCAAATTCACAGACACTGTCACTACTTCAGATATAAGTCTGTAATAATTAGGAAACGAACCAAGAATTTCCTTTTGTACTTGGAAATAGTACGATAAATAATTTGGCGACGACGGGAAGGGTAACATAATGACGCCCGAAATGAAGTACATAAAGATTAATAAGTCCATAAGGTAATGAACGTAATGATGCTGTTAATGAAGGGCTCAAAAACTAACGGTGATTATCATATTTAGAATGTGTACTAGCATTAGAAATATACCCAAGGGATATTATAATGAGCAAAATAATAATGATATCATAATAATTGTGAGAGTGTTTCGTCTCCGAGCTCAGCGTTGCCGTGTTTCCCGCCGCTGAGTTAACTATCGTCGAGTTGATCATCGCTGAGTGGTCCTGCTCCGATTTGGAATCACCTCAAAGAGTGCTTTCAAAATACACCTGTTTTACCATTATTCATAGGAAATTGTGTTGACCTTCACCATTGACCTAGTATGGTTCCCCGATCGATATCTAAATAACAGGTGCATATATGCTACGCATAATCTAATAAAGAACACAGAAAATTCATTTCAGTTATGTATCTGCCAAATACATGTAGTACTTCTGATTAAGACCTAAAGCTTAAATTCATTTGAAATTTCAGTACTGAAAGGGTTCAAACCAATAAGGATTGAAAGCCCGTTTAACAAGATATGAGATCGTCGTATATCTGGACAAAATATGCACCTTTTTTAGCTATTTATCGACTTTTGTCTGCTTACCAGGTGTGTTGAATGGTACCATTAAATACATTTAGTGATGTTAGTTGTTACGAAAACCGATAGAGGAACAAACCCTTATAAATCACTACGTATCAACTTATATAATTGTTACCAATTTAGGGAAGAGAAAATTCATTTTAACAATGTTAAAAAGTCATGACAGCGTATTTGCATTTAACGTGCTCTAAAAATGATAGTTTTTGGAAAACGACAGTGTTCAACTAATAATTAATGTAGCTAGATATGTAATTTACATATTTTATAATGTTTGTTTTAAGCATTAAATTAAATAATAATAATAATAATAATAATAATAATAACAACAGTAATAATAATAATCTCTTTATTGGGTTCAAAGAGTACAAATGAAATTAAATGTAATAATAATAATAAATTTAAAAGCGAGAATAATAAATATAAACAATCAAAACAATATAACGAAAATGTACCCATATGCCCCAAGGGGAAGTTCACAAAGAAAGAACGAAAGTTCTTTCACTGTGTTCTACCACTTAACCCTGAACTGTATATGTATTTGGAGTAACACTAAAGCAAAGCATCGGATAAGTAACAAAGGAAAATTTATTGACTGAAATCTTAAATTTGGGTAATGATAATGATATTATATCCGGCGGTAATGACTTGTACATCGCGCAAATGTTGTAACTGAATGATCGTTTAAAGAATTGAAGATTATGAAAGGGAACCTAAATTATATATTTGCGTCCGATGTTAATATTCTGGATATCCGTTCAGAAAGTAATTTTATTGAAGAGGTACACGGGTGTCTTATAGAGCATTACTTTATGATAAAGGCAAGACGAGCGGAGAAGTCGACACTTATTCATGTTTAGCCACTAAACAATTTTAAGCTTGTCTAATATGTTGGTATTTTTTACATCCAACAATAAGTCTGGCGCAAGAATTTTGAACGATTTGTATTTTGTGCATGTATTTTCTAGAAAGGCATGGCCCATAAACAGAGCTACAACACGTGAAATGTGACGTCACCAGAGATTTGCAGAACATGATCTTCGAACTAAACGCTAAAGTATTTTTAATACTGTATATGTAGCGTAAATTTGAAAATACCTATTGCAAACAGTTTTTAATATTTGTTCAAATTTTAGATTGACATCCATCATAAGTCCCAAATTCCTAGCAACATCAGCAAATTCTAACCAACGATCTCCAATTTTTATATGAACATTTGAGCAGATCTCATTCCTTAACTCCTTGTCATGAATTTGATATCGAATAAACGTTCACTGTATTGTATATTTTTAAGGGTAATAAAACTATTGATAAATGAAAATATTCTTAAAGCTTTAACGAGTGTTATCATCAAAAATAAATATACCATCGGTTATTTCATTATACTATCTATTCAAATACAACTCGTGGTTGGATTAATGATCGATAATGTGGCTCGTGAAACCGTAACAGAAAATTCTACTCGTGCTACGGACTCGTTTCATTTTCAGCTCGGTTTCACTCGGAAATATCATCGATTAGTAGGTATTGTTTTATGAAAAGATATTAAACCTTCATCAATGGTTTTTAGATGAAGAGATAGAAGTAGCAACACTAGCCCTGAACTACTATTTGACCGTGCATTTGCACTGGTTATTTGTCTCCCATTGAAATGACACCTTACGCATTAGTAAACAATGCTTGCATTTCTGTCCTAAACTGCTAAATGTTGAAGCACTTCCTCTTAGATGTTTTGAAATTTTGACCAAACATGTATATCTCCATTTTATGCACCACCATGTTCTGAACTACTATATGAATGCGTGTATTTGTAATGTGAAACTCATCATACTTTAAATACCGTACTTACCATTACAGTACATTCAATGTATCTCTACGTTGTATAATAATTGTTGCAACAATGTTTAACTTAAAATGTTAAATTTTGAAATGAAAAGTTGTTTAGATTATTTGTAAAATTAAGTCGGAAATTATTTACCACTTGTGCATACTGTAGTTACACTAACATGGTCAACTGAAATACTGTGCGATCAACATCATGATTTAGATTATTCAGGGCATGGCCAGCCACAGCAGACCTCTCTGGTTGACCTAATCCACAAAATCTCATATGTTCTTTGCGTCTTGTATCAAAGCTACGTTTTGTTGTTCCGATGTATACTTTTCCACATGAACAAGACAACTTATACACTCCGGAAGATGATAAATGGTTTGACACGTTTTTAGGTGGTCTTAAATGTTCTTCAATTTTTCTTGTAGGTTTAAAAATAGTCCTAATGCCATATTTAATTAGAATTTTTTTTAATTCTATTTGCAACATTAGCTATAAAAGGAAGAAAAGCAGTACCAACATTAAGAACTGGTTTTTCTTTAAGGTTACGCCTAGAAGGTGTAGTAACATTATTAATATCTGTAAGTGAATATCCATTATCTTGTAAGGATTTTCTTAAATATTTATATTCATCCTTCAAAAATTCAGGGTCACAAATTCGTTTTGCTCGATCCACTAAAGATTTAATTACACCAATTTTTTGACATGGATGGTGGTTGGATAATTTATGAAGGTATCTATCAGTGTGTGTCGGCTTTCTGTAAATCTTAAAAGCTAGTGAATTATTATTTTTAGATATTAATATGTCAAGAAATGGTAAACGTCCATTAGTTTCTTTTTTCATGGTAAACTGAATACTAGGATGTATACCATTCATGAAAACCAAAAACTCATACAGTGCTTCTTCTCCATGTGTCCAAATAACAAATGTGTTGAAAAAATGCATAGTTTCAAAATTGAAGAGGGTGATATAATGGTTAGTTTTGATGTTGTTTCACTTTTTACAAAAGTGTCTCTAAAAGAAACTGTTGAATACATTGATCATCTTTTTCCAAAAGACACTGTCTTACTACAACTTATTTTCAGTGGAATAGTAAATTTTATGAACAGATTGAAGGTGTAGCAATGGGTAGTTCCCTTAGTCCTGTTATAGATAATTTTAATATGGAAAAATTAGCAACATTAGCGTTACAAAATACATCTAAAAAACCTTCAGTTTGGTATAGATATGTAGATGACACATTTGTTACTTGGAGACATAGAGAAGAAGCACTGCATGAGTTTTTGGTTTTTATAAATGGTATACATCCTAGTATTCAGTTTACCATGGAAAAAGAAACTAATGGAAGTTTACCATTTCTTGACATATTAATATCTAAAAACAATAATTCCCTATCTTTTAAGATTTACCGAAAGCCGACACACCTTCATAAATTATTTAACCATCATCCACGTCAAAAATTGGTGTAATTAAATCTTTAGTAGATCAAGCAAAACGAATTTGTGACCCAGAATTTTGAAGGGTGAATATAAATATTTAAGAAAATCCTTACAAGATAATGGATATTCATTTACAGATATTAATAATGTTATTACAACTTCTAGGCGTAACCTTAAAGAAAACCATTCTTAACGTTGGTATTGCTTTTCTTCTTTTATAGCTAATGTTACAAATAGAATTGAAAAAATCCTAATTAAATATGGCATTAGGACTATTTTTAAACCTACAAGAAAATTAAAGCACATTTAAGATCACCTAAAATGTGTCAAACCCTTTATCGTCTTCCGGACTGTATAAGTTATCTTGTTCATGTGGAAAAGTATACATCGGAACCACAAAACGTAGCTTTGATACAAGACGCAAAGAACATATGAGATTTTGTGGATTAGGTCAACCAGAGAGGTCTGCTGTGGCTGGCCATGCCCTGAATAATCTAAATCATGACGTTCAATTTGACAATATGGAAATATTGTCAAGACAAACTCATTATTATGTTCGTTTACAACGTGAAGCTATTGAAATATATAAACACCCGAATAATTTTAATAGACAAGAAGAAAATCTCCGTTTAAATAGGGTTTGGCATCTTATAATTAAAAAAAAGCATAATAATACCTCTTAATTTTGATTTTAATTTTAATAACTTTTGGTATGTCTAGGTTTTTTGCTGTGTTTTTCCTAGACCTTGAAGCAAATGCTTTACCAATTATACGTTAAATTATCACAGCACTATAATTTAACATACGTAGTTGAAATTAAATTAAAATTAAAAATTACAAAAAACGTTCTGCATTATGCTTTTCATTGTTAATACACTTCCACTTATTGATAAAGATATCTCCTTGTTAGATTTAACTGGGTTATTTTATTTGATGCGATGTTTGGACTTGTGAATGCTTCTATCATTTTCAAATTGAAGTTTTTCACAACTTTACACTTACATCATAACTGGATTAAATTTTGTCAAATGTGTTTTTTGGGTGACAAATTTTATTGTTAGCTTTCGCCGTAGAGAGTATTCTGATTTGTCATCTTTAAGGCAGTTTAACAATATTTAATTTTTAATGATCGGGTTATTCTTTACAAAAATTTAATTGTATAGTTAGCTTTATACGTTTCTCAAACTGTTATATCAATAGCAGGCTTATGTTTATGTTTTAATTTTTCAACTTTGACAAAATTGTTTACAACATCTTTAACAATTTTTTACAAATATTACTACAGACGAAGATAACTGTAAGTGTTATCGAAACGTTTAGATTGTATAATTTAAAATACACAATTAAGAAACCCCAAAAAAGATAAGTACTTTATTAAGAATCTAGTGTAAGTAAATAGAAATTATTTTTTTAATTATCGTGATGTAAAAAAATTTATATTAGAATTCATACTCCTGCTTACATTATGGTAGTTAAACGTTTTAGTACTTTTAGACCCATTTGCACCACCTCTGTTTTAAACTGAGGTGGTGCAAACGAGAAAGTTCTTATACATTCACAATAAAGTATTTGAATATGAATTTTTTGAATTCCCGCCTGTGCTTCATTAGCGCTCAGGTGACGTGATACACAACTAATTTATTAAACCGGCGCGAATGGTAGGAATCATGTATCTATCTCCTCACTTATCTATGAACATGTTTGCTAGGAGCGGCGTCCTCTTTTCTTCCACTTATAAACATTAAACGTCAAATGTCAATTTTGAGGTTATTTTTACTATAGGCGTACTATAACATATATTCAAGTAAATGTTTACTAACGACGATGTTTCATAGAATCGCATTGTATAATGCCACCACAATAGGTAGGTTATCTAGAATCATAGATGTTACTGTTAATAAGTATGTTATTGAAAATTTGTGAACACCAAATAATATTTCATCGTTTCTTAAACTTTTCAAATTTATTTTAATGGACCGTATTTCATAGATAAAAAACGCTTTTTGGCTTATTTGAACTGTTATTGTTTTTTTGAGCAAATATTTTTTTGCTGTAGAATTTATTTTCATAAAACAAGATTCGAACTGTACGTAGCAACGTATTTATTGTTAATAACAGAATGAAGGGACTCAATTTGCTTTGAGTTGCTGTAGTGACAATAATGTGACAGTGACAAGTTATTTAACTAGATTAACCAAACTGGATTACACTCTAGGCGAAAGGATTGTTTTAACGTACGGTGTCGAAAATCAACATCCTTAATTTTTCTGACTTTTATCTCAAACGAATTGACCGATTAAAAAATAAACGGCAAAATAAAGGAATCAAAAGGGCCTTTCAAATCACTCGATACCTCTTACCATTTTGAGATTTTGAAGGGGGTAACTCCTGGAGGTTAAAGTGGGCGGAGAAATTTTTGGTACAAAACCTGACCCCCTTGAAATCCGTAAATCCTTTTCACGTATTTCAGCGATTCTTCAAAATATCTTCACATTTCCAGAAATCCGAGGTGGGAAGTTTTAAAATGAACACCCTGTATAGTAAACCTTATTCAATATAAATAGGGAGTTGGATTATATACAAAGTAAATTGGGTCGTTTAGTTAAAAATGAAACATTTTTGGAAGGGGTTATCTAATCAAATTAGGTTCTAACTCTACCGCTAGATATTTTCTAACATGTATATAATTATTTTTTACTTAGGTTAAAATTATGTATATTGCAGAAAATTTACTAAACATATGTGGACTACATACGCGAATCAAATTACGCACATCACAACCTTCTATCAACTTGATTTAAAATCCCTATTAATGCATGGTTTGCAGTTGCTAAATAACTCCCATCAATAAACGATTCTCTGATAAGGTATTTATTATACAACCGTCGAACGCTGATTAGCTGCTTAACGAATAAGACTAAGCAACTCGACTGCTCAGGTCTCGAATTTCTGATTTCTCGGCATGTGATAAAATTACGATCTTGTGTAATGCCTCCAATTATTATTTTATTTTATGATTAAGATGATGCTTTGTTATAGGTATTATATCGTTTTCGGTTTTTTCGGCGTATGTTTGATTTGAAATCACCTTTTGATTACTTCAAAGAAAGGTTTTGGAAAGTATATTTGCTCCATTAGGAGCTACAAATAATTTATTAAACATAAAATAAAAACTAACTTAAAACTTTACAAAGGAAAAAAATACCAGTGAACGCCAACCTCAAATAATTTTGCCATAATAAAATTATATATACTATTAACCCTTAGTTGTTGGTGTTCGAGGTATTATCTTATTACTCGTGCGGCGTATTTAATACATCAACCACTTATTTATTACTAGCCGTACTCGGCGCGCGTTGCTGCGCTATGAACTCAACAACTTCCCAAAGTTTCAGGCGAATGGATGAATTGTGTAGTAATGAAAGAAGAACAGACAGACAGACTGACGTACATTCATATTCAGGATGTATTTTAAAATCACCGACAAACGAAAACTGGAGATTCTGTGATTCAAAATAAGACAAAATTATCATAAACGCTTTACCAAAAATGCTTCCTAACCCTAACTCAAAAACTACAAAAGATATTACACTGAGATTTGGTACACCTAAATGTCTAATTAAGTACAATTAATTAGGTCAGTTTGAGTTTGAGTCAACTGGCTCCATCCAGTGGCGTAGAATATGTTAAGTTAATCACTTTAAGTAAAAAAAAACGCACGTCCCTGCTCTTTCAGAAGAAATATTTTTTTGTTTTCAACATTTAATTCTGCAAATAATATCATACTTAGTATTTTTTCGACTCGGCACCCGTTTTTGAAATAGTTCATTAACATAAACCACTACATTATTCAGTAATAACTAAATTAAATAAATCAGAGATTGCTTTGCATTTGACAGTTACGTATCTTATAGTTTACTAAAATAGTTGGATTTACGCGTGTTTTGTAATTAATTGTTTGTGTCTAATTACTGTGAAAAAATGAATTATTCCAAACGAGAACTGGTCGACATGCACTTATGTGATGGTAATACTAACTGCAATGCTCGTGCAGCTGCTCGACTTTATGAACAAAGATTTCCAAATAGAAGACATCCACATCATTCTACGTTTAGAACCGTTCATCGTAACGTGTTAGAGCATGGAAGTTTAAAAGGAAAGAAAAATTCCGGACGAAATTCTCGTGTACCAGTGAACAAATTTTAGACAGAATTTATGAAAATTCATCAATAAATACGCGTGAATTAGGTTCAGAATATGGTGTGTCGCATAACAAGTCTTGAAAAGCTTTACGAGAACAAAATTTACATCCCTTTCACCTACAAAAAGTGCATGCATTATTGCCTGCTGACAATCCTCGCCGAATGAATTTTTACGAATGGTTTTTAGATAAAAATGCTGAAGATGTACAATTTGTTAGAAATTTATTGACCACTGATGAGTGTACCTTTCCCTAAATGGAATAATAAACTTGCATAATTCCCACAAATGCTTAGATGAAAATCAGCATACAACTGTAGTTACAGCTCACCAACATAGATTTAGCGAAAATGTTTGGATAAGTATACTAGACGATCACCTAATCGGACTTATCTGTTTTCCTCAAAGACTTACTGGCGAATTCTATTTCAATTTTTTGAGAGAAGATTTGCCAGAATTGTTTGACGACGTACCCTTAGATGTTAGAATGAACATGTATTTTATACATTATGGTGCACCACCGAATTCTACACGAAACGTCAGAGAATTTTTAAATGCATGGTTCCCTAGACGTTGGATTGGACGAGGAAGTGAAGTACCGTGGCCGGCACGATCGCCAGATTTAAACCCATTGGATTTTTTTGTGTGGGGGTATCTGAAAACTAGTGTCTATTCTGTTCAAATTGATAATCGAGATCAACTTTGGAATGGCATACAGATGGCATGCGACAAATTTTTCAGCGTGGTAGGTTTCATTTGCTAAGAGGAATACAAGCCTGCATTCAAAAGGAGGGAGGACATTTTGAACAATGTGTATAAAAATAATTATTATTTTGTTTTTGATTCCTTCAATATCTCTTTAATAATGTACCTAAAAGTTAACTGCGTTATTTTTTTGTAAAATGAAACAAATTTTGATTTTTATTGAATAATGTGGTCGTTTATGTTAATGCAAAATATTTCAAAAAACGGGGTGCCGAATCATAAAAATACTAAGTATGATTTTATTTGCAGAATTAAATATTGAACCTACCAAAAAAATATTTCTTCAAAAAAACCAGGGGCGTGCATTTTTTTTTATTTACACTGATTAACTTAAAATATTCTACGCCACTGGATGGAGTCAGTTGACTCAAACTCACCTAATTAATTGTATTTAATTAGACATTTAGGTGTACCAAATCTCAGTGTAATATTTTTTGTAGTTTTTGAGGAATCTTAAAAAAAGCATTTTTAATTAACCTGTATCTCGGTTAGGAAGCATTTTCGGTAAAGCGTTTATGATCATTTCTGTCTTATTTTGAATCATAGAATCTTCAGTTTTCGTTAGTCGGTGATTTTAAAATACACCCTGTATAAATATGAATATATATATATATATATATATATATATATATATATATATATATATATATATATATATATATATATATATATATATATGTGCGTCTGCGTGCGTTTGCGTGAGTCTGCGTGCGTCTGCTGCGCCTGCGTGCGTCTGCGTTGCGTCTGCGTGTGCCTGCGTGTGTCTACGTGTGTCTGCGTGTGTCTGAGTGTGTCTGCATGTGTCTGCGTGTGTGCGTGTTTCTGCGTGTTTCTGAGTGTTTCTGCGTGTGCCTGCGTGTGCCTGCGTGTGCCTGCGTGTGCCTGCGTGTGTCTGCGTGTGTCTGCGTGTGTCTTCGTGTGTCTCTGTGTGTGTGTCTCTGTGTGTGTCTCTGTGTGTGTCTCTGTGTGTCTCTGTGTGTGTCTCTGTGTGTGTCTCTGTGTGTTCTCTGTGTGTCTCTGTGTGTGTGTCTCTGTGTGTGTCTCTGTGTGTGTCTCTGTGTGTGTCTCTGTGTGTCTCTGTGTGTGTCTCTGTGTGTGTCTCTGTGTGTGTCTCTGTGTGTGTCTCTGTGTGTGTCTCTGTGTGTCTCTGTGTGTGTCTCTGTGTGTGTGTGTGTGTGTGTCTGTGTGTGTCTCGTGTGTGTCTCTGTGTGTGTGTGTCTCTGTGTGTCTCTGTGTGTGTCTCTGTGTGTGTCTCTGTGTGTGTCTCTGTGTGTGTCTCTGTGTGTGTGTCTCTGTGTGTGTCTCTGTGTGTGTGTCTCTGCGTGTGTTTCTGCGTGTCTAGTGTGTGTCTCTGTGTGTGTCATGTGTGTGTGTGTCTCTGTGTGTGTCCTGTGTGTGTGTGTGTCTGTGTGTGTCTCTGTGTGTGTCTCTGTGTGTGTCTCTGTGTGTGTCTCGTGTGTGTTTGTGTGTGTGTCTGTGTGTGTGTGTGTGTGTGTGTGTGTGTTCTGTGTGTGTGTCCTGTGTGTGTGTTGTGTGTGTGTCTGTGTGTTCTGTGTGTCGTGTGTGTGTGTGTGTGTGTGTGTGTGTGTGTGTGTGTGTGTGTGTGTGTGTGTGTGTGTGTCGTGTGTCGTGCGTGTGTGTGTGTGTGTGTGTGTGTCTCTGCGTGTGTGTGTGATGTGTGTGTGTGTGTGTGTGTGTGTGTGTTCGGTGTGCTGTGCGTGCGTGCGTGTGCGTGTGCGTGTGCGTTTGCGTGCGTGCGTGTGCGAGCGCCTGTGCGTGTGCTGTGCGTGTGCGTGTGCGTGTGCTGTGCGTGTACGTGTGCGTGTGCGTGCGTGCCGGCTGCGTGCGTGCGTGCGTGCGTGGTGTGTGTGTGTGTGTGTGTGTAAAACGTCGAGTTCCGGGACACCTTTGTATATGAATGTATACATGTTTTATTAGCCATATATAGCCATGGATTTCAAAATTGGAAAAAAATTTATTGCTATAAGAGTTTTTTTACGAAAGCTGTTAAGGTAAAAATCATCTAGTCCGGGACATGTATATATAAATTATGTATGTATAAATTATAAGTTACAACTTTCAAATTTCGATAATAATCAATTATTGCCCTGTAAGATTTTGTACTCGAGCTTTACATAAAAAATAACTAATTCCAGGACCTATATTGTAATAATGCACCACTTTGTAGAGTCAACAGTACCGATGAGAAAAACTTAAGACATTATTTTAGATTGCATAATTATTTAAGAAATGACTACAATGTGTGGCTTATTTGATAAGGTGTAACATTAAACATGAGACTCAGGAAGCATAGGATGTAAGTTACGAACTTAGATATACTGCAAGAAGGATGGAAAATTATGAAACTCGTAGAATATAGATTTTCAGATTATTTAGAAACGATACTAAACTTATGTAAAGATTTCTATGTATTAAAATCAAAATTATAGAAAACAAATTATAACTAAATGCACAAAAATATATTTAAGCACGTAATTTTCGGCTACTTAACGCAATCATTTATAAGAAACAAATAAATGCGATTTTTACAAAATATTTTCTAATTAAGGTTAACGAAGAGTATCAAAATTTCAATTAAAAAGTATAGTTTTGCGTCTACTACTTTTATCGAAGCCATTTTTTTTATTATCCTTAAGTGACGAGAATATTTTCATTTATAGACAAACGAGTGTAATTTTCAAAACTTGGGTTCAATTCAAGGAGAATTTCATTGATATTTCACAACCAAATAACATTAATGCATCTGATTTTTTTTAGATCACAGCTAAAGCGCGTCGTATAATGCTTAACCATATTTATAAGGTTGGAGGAATTTCGGGATCTGACTCCTCTCTATTCCATCTCTCACTATGCGTCTCTCTTTCACACTGACTACGGAATGTTACCCCAGCAGCGTACAGTTACTATACGTTGTGCGCTCTTTAATACTATGTATAGAATTAAGTGACGGGTTTCGGTGCATTATACTATTATCAATGGTTGCACTTGTACAGGGCAGATATCACTTTCTCTTCGTAAATTGTTTTGAAACAAATTCTTATCTAAATTATCAGCGTATTTCATCAAATTTAATAACCAGGGAAACATTTTGATGAATTTATTTTCGCCACCTTTTTAGTTATTTTACAAATTATAAATCTTCGTAACCATTCAACCCAAAGAACTCGTTTCAGGCGTGGGTGTTTTGTAAGTATAGCGGGTTACGATTGTAGAGTAGCCTTGGCTAAAACCTTGTCTTTTAAAAAATAAAGTCAATAACAAATTTCAACACTAAAAGCAATGATGCAGGTGCTGTGGAAGCGTCACCCCATAATTAGGTTCTAGTAATGCTGTTTATGGACGGGGATGGATGACGTACTCCATTATAGCTATCTGAGTAAGCAGCACAAATGTAAATTTAATCTCCAAGGTTCAAGTACCCACCTTTAATTCTAAAAGTACAAATACGCACACCAAAACCAGCGACATGGGCTTCCTGATAAACACATCCTAAGATGAATATTCAAAAATTATATGGCTGCATCGATATAATAATTGCTACATGTAACTTTAGGAGAAAAAACCGATATTGACTATTATATTATAACGTTTATTTATAATAATAATTTCAGAGAGTTATAATAAAAAATATAAAACTTCGTGTCATATTGTACCACACGAAAATCGAAAATGTGTTACGAGAGTTTTAAAATTAATAAAAATTGATTAATTGAATTATGGTTGAATAAATGAGTTTTCATAATTTGAGACAACATATACTATACCATCAGTTTTCTCAGATCAATTTAACAATGCCATTATCCAATTTTAGTTAATGGCTACATTCATGTAACGATATTTATTATAAATTTGACCATTTTACACTTTACAAATTTAAAATTTTAAATTTTAAATTAGCAATATATGTATTACGCTTAATTTGTTACTAGATTACATATTTTTAAATAGAAATCTCGGTTTTCCCATATTTGTGGGTGCATGGTTTGAAATACGCACGGCTAAGTATAAACTGTGAACTCATTTTGCTTCCAAATCGTAGTTCTTTAAAATCTCATTCACACATTTCCACTAAATTATAACCGCGTTCGTGTAGAAACTGAGATCGAGCCGCCGTGTTCTCGTTTCGTACAAACGTGGATGTGTTTACACTAAGATTTGGGTCAATATTAGCTTGGTTGGGGAAACATTCCTCCCAACCGTGTCAATAGCATCCGAGAAACTGTAAACGGTATTTGATTCAGCGCAATAACCGTCGACCTTAACACCTTCAGGTGTTCTGAACTCTCGAGCTTTTCCGGCATGCTGTATGGTCACTTGTTGTGAATGATCCATCCAGCGTAACCACTGTATTATGACTTTTGGCTGTTTGACGGTACGTCTGTAACCGCCTTTTGGAATGAGCCCTGTTGCGTTTTTTGTGAGGAAAAGTCGACGAAACACGTTATTGCAGGCGCTAACGATATTATGATTGACTCCTCTAACGGATCGTCTTTACTTTGGGTTGTGAAGGTCGACTAGAAACTAATGCAACGTTTAAAAAGGATCTTAACATCCAACAAGCAATGCCTCACAATCTCTTTACTCATCTTAAAAACATAATTCGTTTGGGTCTTAGTCGCGTGCCAATCTAAAAGTTTTTGCCGATCTTTCTCCGACATCTGATCTGCACAATAATATTCAGGTGCAGGTAAAGGACCCTCATAATTCTGATTTGCGGCTGTGTTGAAGAAAAATGGGAGTGGGTGAGTACAAAAAAGGGGCTGAAAATGGACTGGGTCTATGACGTCACAAAAAACAAAATGGCGGCCAAGGTGCCCCGGTACTACTAACGGGGTATTTTGTCTAACCTTAACCTCCAAGAAGCGAGCCTGAAATACGATTTAAAAAGTCACCCTTTTGAGATCAGAGTAATATTGTCATGTCAACAGTTAATAATAAGTAAATTTTGCATTTAATTATGGAAACTCCTGCAGTTCCAGTAAATACTGGATGTCCCAAGCAAAACTACTCATACAAAACAAGCGTCATAGTTAGCTACCTACACCAAACTGTAAAACATGTCAACCATCCATTGCCGGAAGCCATACTGCTACACCCTCCTATATTCCCCATCCAACAAAATCACCCCCAAGAAATTATGTAATAAACAATACGAAACGTACCTATTTGTATTTTTAATTTTTTACATTTATATTTAAGAATAATTAATTTTATTATTTTTGGAGTGAGTAAATAGAATAGTATACCAGTAAACCTTTAAAATTTTTCGCCTCCGCTCATTAGGAACCATGGGTAAAGCCTCATATATATATATATATATATATATATATATATATATATATATATATATATTTATATACAAGGTACCAATTTTACGGCAAAGTAGATGTCTTTAATGACCATATTTTGAAATTATCTTGAAGTATACAGTGTTATAATAATAAAAAATGTGGTGGTATAAATGGTAATCGTAATAATATAATAAATTGGTTGTAAATAAATGAATAAAGAAATAATAGTAAAAACTTCTCCGATCACACAAATCGTTAAACTAACTGGAGTTACTAACCATTCACCACAAATAATGCCTTTGTCCCAGTCGGTAGTTTAAGTGGGGAGTTCATTCTTTTGATTTGCTTAATTACCCCAAATTCTGCTCGATTATGTTCTCTTGACATATATAATAAAAATGCTGCAATGTAACACTAATAAAATGATCTCGGACGCCAAGTTATTTTTAATAATGCTCGGAATAACTAAACCGTGTTCTACACTAAAAATTTTATCAAAATGTAAAAAATAAAAATATATACAGACTAGGTTTATTAAATATTTAAAGTGATAGGGTTAAATAAAATATATCGTAAAAACTAATTGTAAAAAGCTTAAATTACTAAATAATCATTAAACATTAAGTACCTGTTTGTAAAATTTTTGTACACAAATTTTTTAATAACCTCTAGTACCTAAATGATTACGGAAATTTCAACTGAGGTGATGTCATTTTTGCCACAATATTGCGAAATATCTTGTAATAATGCTTTACGTTGTAAACCACACCCAAAACTGGAATTATCCTTATAAATTTTCTTCTTGAAATGGAATAATAATGCGTTTAATGCATTATCTTGAAATTTTCCAATAAAAATTGCAATCATAAAATGAAAGGGTACCCAACAGTAAAATTAAATGCGTAATCCAAAGCGGTAAAATTAAATGTAAAAGTAAAAAAGTAAAAGTGAAGTAAAAGTGCCTGAAAAGAGCAAATGTTTTAATTTTTTAATATTACGAGTTAAAAGATATCTTACCATCAAATTAATGGCACTTGCACAAAATTTAGGTGAAAAACCAAAAAAAAACTTTCTGCTTCTCGCAACCTTCATCAGGAAGTGAAAAAAATGGATCCTTTGAAATTAGACGAGGTAGTCGTGCGCGAAAGGATTTGCGCAAAGAGTTAATGCACGATGACGTAATGCGCGAATAAAATGATCAGAGAAATAATTTGAAGTGCGAATATAAACCATTAAGAAATATATACCCTTAAGAAGATATGCACTTAAGTTACACCAAAATGAAAATTAAGTTGCCTACCACATAGCTAAAATGTAAAATTAATTAAAACTTTTTCTTATATTTACAACTAAATGAACGAAAGACATTAAATTACGGTATATTTAATACAACTCAGAAAGGGTTGTTACAGTGTTACATAACTCCGATACAAACCAATATACGATTTTTTAAATGAGAACCCCTGAGTATTATGGCAAACTCGGATTGCCCATATTTTTTCGAATCTTTTGATGTAACACTTTGCTACATTATACAGAGTCCTAACGGCCCAAACAAATAAAATTCAGAAGGAGCCAGGTCTTGACTACGGGACGGATGGATAATAACTTCCCCAATTCTGTTTCTGAAGCCATCCCTTCGTCGCAGCTGACGTGTGCGGTCTTGCATTGTCATGCAACAACCCGACTCCTTTTGTCAACCTTCGTTTCTATCGAATGGCTTGTTATAGTTTTTCGACAGTCTGACAATGAATATCGCTGTTGATTGTCGTTTCCAGTGGTAAAAACTCTATGAGCTAAATGCCTTGCATATCCCAGAACACAGTTGCCATTGTCGTTTTTGTACACTGCTGAACCCTGATGTGGGTGAACTCACATGCTTTGACATCACCTAGTCTTTTTTTTTTGATTCGGTATTATAGTGGTGTATCCAGGTTTCCTCTCCTGTAATTATAGATTCTATAAATCCGTTTTCCTGACAATAACGCGTTAAAAGTTCTTTGCCGCCTCCATACGTTGCATTTTGCGTTGGTCGGTAAACAGTTTTGGTACCCATCTCGCGGCAACTTTTCGATAGTCTAATCGGGATACGATTTGTTGAACAGATCTATTAGGAATGCCGATAAGTGGAGAAATTTCCCGTATTTTCTACCGACGATCTTCTCGAACCAGTATATCGACCGTTAATTCATTCTAATCCGTTTTTATTGTTTTCGTCGAAAACCTTCGGGATCATCGTTCAGATTTATGTGTCCACTTTTGAGGTGTACACACCAAACATAAACTTGTTTTCGACTCATAATTCCTTCTCCGTTTGTGTTCAGTATTTTTTTATGAATTTCGGTTGGTGTTTCATTATTTTCAAACAAAAAACGAATAACCGCTCGCATTTCAAATTTGGAGTAAGTTTCGATTGGAACAGACACCTTGCGATTGTGACTGAGGACGTTGTACATAACCTAAAACAATGACAATGGCTCCCTACGCTGCACATATACACATCTAAAGTGGGTGCAAATATACCGTAGTAACCGGACATCCGTCGTATAACGTACTTTTGTGCGGCTTACGGATAGTGAATCTTGTGTTATGAAGCATAATGAAAGGATTAATAATATCAAACCTTGTTATACCATTTTTTACGTCTTTTCAGCAGTATGTTAAAATGTAAAATGTCAGTGAGAGACAGAATATTCCTGAGTCTTTACATTTAAATTTAGTATTATTGATTACATGTAAAGGAATATAACAAATTATATTTATCTGAAATATATTTTGTATATCTCCAGAATAAACTAATGTGTAATCTACACCATCGTTTTAGTTATTTTTGGTTTTATTGCATAGAAGTGCTACAAAAGTGGTATGCACGCACTTAGATACGCTTTTACTGTGGGAATCCCATTGTGAAGGGTAAATCTGGAAGGCACTCGAAAACTAAATTTTAGACAAACGTAGCGTTATTATGTAGTAATCTCAAATATGAAAATATAAACTTTTACCATTATCACACATAATAAAATACTTATCTTTTTAGTGTTTTCTAATGGTGTATTTTAAATTATACAATCTAGACGTTTCGATAACACTTACAGTTATTCGTCAGTAGTAATATCTGTTAAAATTGTTAAATATGTTGTAAACAATTTTAACAGATATTACTACTGACGAAGACAACTGTAAGTGTTACCGAAATGTTTAGATGGTATAATTTAAAATACACCATTAAAAAACCCAAAAAAGATAATTATTTTATTAGTAATCTCAAACATTAATATCACACGTTTTTAGACCTTTTATGTTTTAGTAGAATAACCGTATTTTTGAGAATGTAATTTCAAATTGTGGCATAATTTAATCCATACCATTAGTGATTAATTTAATTGTTACTCATTGTAAAAACAATTTATCGGTATTCGCATCGCATATGCAGACAAAGGAGCGATTAACTTTTACGTAATAAGTGATAACAATATTACATACAAACATGGAGTCGACCTAAACACATAATAATAATATTGAGGTCAGGAAGTGGAATTTTCATCAATGAATATTTTGTTTGTGTGCTTCATTGATTTGCATTATATTTATTGTGTTTTACAGTTTTTATTTGTTTACGCTCGTCATTTTAAGTATAGTTAATTAAATATAACATTAGAGTAATGGAAAATTATTAATTAATAAATTAAAATTGTTACTAATAAAAATCAGATATATAACGAGTATGATCTTCAAATTCCCTGTACGAATAAAACGCTGCTACTGTAAAAAAATTGTGAAGTTTAGATTTCAAAGCTTTTATTGGCAGATTCGAAACTTTAGTAGGACGTTTGTTAAAGTATTTTGCTAAGCTAATTTTAAGATTCCCAAGTTTGTGAAATCGTGTTTGAACGAAGTGTTGGAAAGATGATATTCACTACCTGGCAAATACTGGGTCAAATTTATTTTAATATTAATAATTACTTCCATTACCTACAGACTGGCCAAAGTCATAGCACAGATAAGTACTTATCTGTCGCCATAGTGTGAAGTTCCTGAAAGGCAGGTTTACAATATTCTTTATTCCTTTATTCCTGCATCATTCCATTCCATTCAAGTGATCTATATATGACATTGACATTAACAAAAATAAGCTTTTCTCAATATAAATGTAGAAGCATAAATGTTTCTGGGTAATTTTTCTGAAACTTCGATACAATGATCTTTTCGAGTCAATTTTTCGTTTACAAGCATGCCTAGAAAATTAACAATATTGCCACTTGTAGCTTCCTGTTTAAAGAGAAGGTTATCTCTTGAATTATATTTCCATTCATAAAGCTTTATGTGTAATAATGGGTATAACGGAATTTGGTTTATAATCCGTAATATTATTAGAATTTTCTCTTTATGTTCCAACCTACATATATAAACATATGTTGGTATCAAAGGTTGTGCAATCGACTTTTTTTTCACCAAGGCTAAATCGACTTATTTTGTGTGTATGTGCACGTGTGTGCGTGTGTCCGTGTCTGCGTGTGTGCGTGTATGCGTGTGTGCGTGTGTGCGTGTGTGCGCGTGTGCGTGTACGTGCGTGCGTGTGTGTGTGCGTGTGCGTGTGTGCGTGCGATGCGTGTGCGTATGTTCGTGTGTGCATCAGTGAATGTGCGTTGTCGTGTGCGTGAGTGTGTCGTGTGTCGTGCGTGCGTGTGTGCGTGCGTGTGCTGTGCGTGTCGTGCATGTGCGTGTGTGCGTGCTGTGCTGTGTGCGTGTGCGTGTGTGCGTGTGCGTGTGTGCGTGTGCTTGCGTGTGCTGTGTGTGTGTCGTGCGTGCGTGTCGTGTTTGTGCGTGTGCGTGTGTGCGTGCGTGCGTATGTGCGTGTGTCGTATGTTCGGTGCATTAGTGAATGTGCGTGTGCGTGTGCGTGAGTGCTGTGCGTGCGTGTGCGTGCGTGCGTGTGCGTGCGGTGTGTGCTGTGCGTGTGCATATGTGCTGTGTGCGTGTGCGTGTGCGTGTATGCTGTGTGCATGTGTCGTGTGCGTGACGTGCGTGTGTGCGTGTGTTCGTGTGCGTGTGTGCGTGCGTGCGTATGTGCGTGTGTTCGTATGTTCGTGTGTGCATCAGTGCGTGTGTTCGTGTGTGCGTGTGCGTGGCGTGCGTGCGTGCGTGTGTGCGTGCGTGTGTGCGTAGATGCGGTGTGTGCGAGTGTGTGCGTGCATGCGTGTGTGCGTGTGTTCGTGTGAACGTGAGTGCGTGTGTGCGTATGTTCGTGTGTGCATGAGTGCGTGTGTGCGTGTGTACACGTGCGTGTGCGTGCGTGCGTTTGTGTGAGCGTGCGCATGTACGCGCGCGTGTGCGTGTGCGTGTACGCGTACGTGTGTGCGTACGAGTTAGCGCGCGTGTGCGTTTGGGTGTGGATGTGGGTGTATGTGCGGGTGTGTACGGGTGTATTTGTGTGGATGGTTGCGCGTCTGTGTGCGTGTATGTGCGCGTGTGCTGGTGTGTTGTGTGTGTGTGTGTGTGGTGTGGGTTGGTGCGTGTGTACGTGTGGGTGTACCCGTGTGTGCGTGTGGGTGTACCTGTGTATACGCGTGTTGTGGGTGGGTCTTTGTGTGTGTGTGTGTGAGTGTGTGTGTGTGTGTGTGTTGTGTGTGTTGTGTGTGTTGTGTGTGTTGTGTGTGTGTGTTGTGTGTGTGTTGTGTGCGTTGTGTGTGTGTTGTGTGCGTGTATTGTGTGTTGCGTGTGTGGGTGTGTGTGGGTTTGTCGCAGTGTGTGCAAGTGCGTGTCCGTGTGCGCCTGCGCGTGCGTGTGCGTGTACTTGTACGCGTGCGCGTGCGTGTGCATGTGGGTGTGTATGTGGGCGAGGGTGTGCGTGTGGGCGCATTTGCGTGCGCGCTTGCCTGCGTATCTACCTGTAAGGAGGTAGGGTCGCCCACGTTGTGTGAAAGAGTTGTTACAGGATATATGTATTGTGGATATCTAGGGGAGGATAAAAATAAAATATAGGTAGCACATTTAACGCAATAAATAAAATAAACATCAGTAAGCGGATTACTGCAACAAGAATGGCTACAAAAGATATGAGTAGTAAATACATAGAACAGTACGTCTTTGTGTTCTATTGCTTATTGATCAAATTCGCCATACTTCAACCTTAATCAGTAAATATGGTAACATTCTAATATTCAATACAGGCCTGTATTTTAAAAATTGGATCACTACGTTATACAGTTTACCAACTGTAGGATAAGGAAAACATCTCATCATGTTAAAGTACCAGGCACGCACATGGTATTTCACCGGTTAACATACTTTAGTGTTAATGCGGTTATTTCCCAAAGATGGCTTTGTGCTCCCGGGATACATTTTATGCCTTCACTGCGTTTACATGTGAATATCAATCTTAAACTGTGCTACTTTATAGGTATGAAGTGTCAAAATGAAATACTTAAAAATGAAATCAAGAAACCCCTCTACATTAAATAATATATAATATAATAACATTTGTGTATAATGAAATAACATCTAAAGATATAATTAATTGCTCATTATCCAAATTTATTTTCTAATTTTTTTTTTAAATTCCATTAGTTTATTATAGAATATTCATTTTTATTCAAAATAATTTATATTATGGTTGTCAAAAATTTACGTATTCCTGTTTATTTAGTATTGCGGATATTTACCCTTTATCTGATTTATTACTACGAGATCATTATTTAAATTTAAAAATATTTTAGTTTTGTAATAGGTTTGTGAACTCCAAAAACGTCAAAATCAGGAGAAAATGTCAAAAAGGCGCTACATGTTAGATATATTTATAGCGGGAAAACGTCGTGAACTAGATCTAATAATTGGTCTAACAGGAAACCGTAATGTTCACTCAAAATAAAATCCTCATCTCTATTAAAATTCTACTCCAAAAATATTTTCGCAAAGTTCCTTTTAACTTCAATAAAATCCCAAGCTTTATATAAAAGCCTCAAAATTGCCATGATAAAACTCAAAACCCATTAAATATTTCGATAAACTTAGCGCTAAAATTTTTCTCTAATACCCAAAAATAACTGATCAAAACGGTAATTAATTATTCAATTTCAAACGAAAAATACGTCACAAGTCTAATCGCGATCGATGAAGTCCTAAAATTTACTGAACGGTGAAAACGGGGTTATTATTCCTAAATTCGAAAATACACAGCTCATTCCCAAACAAATAAACCAACTGCATACTTTTTGGTAACCCAGGTAATCGACAGCTGATTAGGATGTTCCTATAAAGAACTTTCGACCACTCGCAAACCTGTCGTATGCAAAAACAAACAGTGGATCAGGTCATCCACCGTCTTACTTCATAATTACATTACTTTATAATTTAAAATCTCTTTTAAAGTGATTTTTAATCAAAATCGAAATTGTAAACGCTCAAATCGAGAAATTCTCATTAGTCATTACGTTGCATATTAATGAAACTTCAAAAAAATTCTGCTAAACACTCAAGTTATAAGACTATACATCTATATTCAAAATAACCATAATCAAGGAAAAATAAACAATCAGCGAAATATCTCAACACATGAAATGTAAGTCTTAAATAAAGTTTATGTAGTCTGATACGGAATAATTCCTGCAGGATTCCAACAACCTCAAATTTATCTGTTTTATATATCCTACATTTTTAATTAGCATCAAAAATATAAAGAAAAGGTCGAAAATATAAATTTTACAAATCTGGCAGTACGTCATTTTAAATAACATAAACAGAGTGAAACAATCAAAGCACAGTCCGAAATAATTTAGAGTGACTGTGCTTTATATATTGAATTGCTGTCTAAACGTTCTTTAATTAAAATTAAACCAACAGGCATATTCATTCGCTTAACTGAGTACAAACATGTTGTTAACATGTTCACTGCGTAGCCTGAAATCACTGACTTTCATTCAGCGTATTATCGGTCCACGGAGACCGATAACAGATTTTCCGCCCGTGTGCTAAAGGCCACCGGGGACCGATAACCCACCAATACTTATTTTGTCAACATTTTAGTACTGTTTTGGTTTATTAGCAAACGGAGTATTTTATTTTGTTGATGGAGGTTGTAGTAACTTACTATCAATTGCGCATGCGAATGGGATATATACTTCATTCATAAGAAATAATTTAAAAAAAAGTATTTATTTCAAGTTAACTCTTATATTTACATGTGGTCTTTGTTGAAGCAAGCGAGGCACATTTGCTTCTTCGTTGCTATAAGCTTCTCTCAGTTGGTTATAACACCCCTTGCGAATTTTACGTTCCTTTCTACCTGTTCCTGTGGGTTTCACCAGTTTTCTTTTTAGGTTTAGATGGAGCTGCTTGTGGAACAGTGTTGCTGGCAGCAACCAATTCATTTTCGAGAACTCTTCGATATTCTATTATAGACATTTTTTTATTGGTGACTTGGTTGTTTATAAGCCAGGAATTTACAATACTTTTTCCCAGAATCAACTCAAAACATAACTTTCCTGTACCATTTTAATCCTCTGCGTAGTACAGTGTAGTATGAGGCCATTTGGACGCTGTAATCCACACCTTTTTTGAATCAGTATATAATTGAATGTATCTGGGTTTCATGATAACATCGCCTTTTCGATCTGACCTTCCTGTAGATTGTAACAAGCCAGTTTCATCAGGATCCGTCGTCACCATCAAGACCGGTCGTTTGTCCATCCATTTTATAATTTTTACACAGTCAGCTTGTTTACTCAATATTTCTCCTTTACTCATACGTCCTTTGAATATTTTTGGCACACCCTTACGGTTTATGGGCAAAGTTCCACAGTATAGTATATTCTTGTTGAATAGTGATTTTGCTAAGGGAAATCCCGAGTGGAAGCAAACAAATAGTAGCCATCTCCATTCGCTGACTTCAGAAGCTCGTAAACAGTGGTCCCAGAATGTCCTTGGCCTGGAACTTTTGTGTTGGCTCCAGTATATATGATAATATTGTTTGTATACCCATTGACAGAGCACAATTTATAAATTTTAGTTCCATACTTGTGCGATTTATTCGGAATGTATTGACGGAATTTGAGCCGTTCTCTGAAGGGTATTATACTGTGTTTCTGAATTAGATTCACCCAAATCATCTTCCGAGACATTTTCGTTATTGGACTCATTCTGTATTACTTACTGCAATGATTCAATATAAATAAATTTATAAATAAAAAACTACTTATTTTCAATTAGCTGTCGCAGCACAGTTTGCATTATCAGACGTGTGGACTCTGAATCACTACCAGACGGCGCGTAGTCTTTATACTGTACGGAATCATCGCTTGAATATGGAATAAAATAATCATCTTCACGATCTCAATTTTTTTCACCTAGTATTTCTTTACGTTCTTTATTATTTTCTTGTGCCAGAACTAGAATTCGCTTTGCACGAGAACTCATTTTCACGTCTGCACTGTTTGCGGGTTTCGTAAGAACTGAGCAGGGCACGTGTTATACCGGGATATACAAGAAAACTTATTTCAGGTACAAAACAACGGTCTCCGTCAACCAACGCATCGGTCCCCGGGGACCGATGCCGCACTGATGTGATACCAGTATTACTTTAGTGCGGGATCGGTCTCCTGAGACCGAAAGGTAGTTTGGCATATTTTATGCATATTTAGGCAGCGAATAGTATATAGCTATTCGTAAAATATGTTTATGACGAAAACTAAAGAAGTTACAGCTTACGCACCTTGGCGATAGTAACCCGATATTTAATCCGTACCAGCGTAAAGTCTACCATTGATTCCCGGAGACCGATACTGCAGTGAACGTGTTAAAATCACCAACATATATAATTAAAAAAATTTAGTTACCTTCACACAGCACAAATGGTTAATCCAACTTTCTTTTCTTACTCACAATGATGTAAAAGAAGCTCCCCTCGGTAGGTGATTGATGAAACCAGTAACTTCTTAATTCTTAAATTTACCTTTACACCAACTTAGGGAAATCGTAATTGACTTTCATAAAATAAAGTACGTTAAAGCGTTCTTGGTCGCTAAGTACACTATCTATTAAAACGAAACCATATTACCACGAAACTTCTTAAGAATTATATTTACAGCAGTTTATATTCTTTGTTCGAAGTTGGCAGTGTAACTGAAAGCTATCGTTTAACCAGGAACTCTTAAAATAATCCGCATAAGAAAAATTCGATAAAACGGGTCAACAGAACGTAGGTTCAGCGCTTCATAAAAACACTAAACGAATTACTTCTATGACTGAAAATTGTCACTATTGATAAAACGAAACACAACGATAAGATAACCCGGGGGTGTTGAAACTTTAAAATATCCCATAAAAATGGAAGCGGAGAATATTCCTACGGTAATGTTCGATACACCCTCGGTACGATATATAACTAATTACAACCCCTCCCGCGTACAAATTGCGAATTCGCAAAGGTGTGCCTTGAACTTAATCTTTAGCAAGACTGCCTTAAGGTACATTCATTTCTCGACACATTGGGCTCTTATTCCCCTTTTTATTAATTAGCCAATCATAAAAAAATATTACTCAAATTTTTGATACGCGTCAAAACGACTAAACTCGAAAGCCAACCGAAAATTGTATCGCCAAACAATACTTCGTAACCAGCGGGTGTTATCAAACTCTTTGTTTAAAGACCAAAAATGTTATCAAAAGAAAAGGCGACAGTTTGACGGTTACAATTTAAATTCAAAAAAGATGTACCATACAACGCACTAATTTTATACCTAATATAATTTTACATAACGAAATTTCAAATCCATTTAACGCAATCCACCAAAATTTAAAATAACGAGAGAATTTATTTTATAAAAATTAATCTACACCTCTGTGACTAAAATAAAGAGATTCACATGCGAACATAAATCGTAATTTTACTGCAAACTTTCATTTATTAAAGGCAACAAAACCAAGAAAATACCTAACTGACCCTCAAGGAATTCGAATTCAAATGTTAATTCGTACTAAAAATCCAGCTATTTTCAAATGCGTAAAAGGACAAAAAAACGTTACAATCTAAAAGCTTCCAAAAATTTATGCGTCATCAATTTCATGAATTTATACTACATTTCAGATGAAATATTTAAATATTTGATAAAATCACGACCACGTGACAATGTGCGTCAGGTGTTGTTATGTATTTAAATTATTGTCCTCAATTTTTATTTCTTGTTACATAATATGTTAACGTAATAGATAGACTTGTTTAGTTCTACGTTTGATTTACTTACTAAGAATTATTAATATTTTGTCCTCTTCACATAAATCTGAAATTATTCTCAATAGATAAGTACGTTGAGTTACAGTTACTACACCGCGCCCTATTAATCCTGCACTATACTAGTTCTTCTCTCTTGCTAAAAGTTTTACAACTGTACGAAGCTTTGATACGAATTATAAATCAATTTATTTTAATTTAATTAATTATTGAATATTGAACGCTTTGTGGTTTGACACCCCGGTTAAGTAGCACACGCTCAGCTGAAATCGGATAAAAATTTGCGCAGCATTGATTTTTCTCAAACAATTCTTACATCTTTAAGATACTTACCTTTTGGGTTTTTTTAATGGTGTATATTTAGGTAGGTATGTTATACAAATCTAAACGTTTTGATAACACGTACAGTTATCTTCATCAGTAGTAACAACTTTTCAGAATTGTTTAAGATGTAGAAATAAGTTTATGAATTTTGAAAACACAAACATAAGCCTGCTATTACTATAACAGTTTGATAACGTATAAAACCAGCTATGGAACACAATTTAGGTAAAGAATAACTAGATCATTAATAAATTAAATATTGTTAAACTGCCTGGAGGATGACAAATCAGAAGAAAATTTAAACAAGTTATAATGTAAGTGTAAAAACTTTAATTCGGAATTGATAAAAGCATTCAAAAATAGAAACTTGACATCATTTAAAGTAATACAGTGAAATTTAACAAAGAAACAGCTTGGCTAACAAATACAAGTGTTATTTTACAGTGAAAACACAACGTAGTACGTTTTATATAATTTTTTACTTTCAATTTTAATGTCAGCCATGTATGTGAAATTGTAGTCCTGTGGTAATTTAACATATAATTGTTAAAGCATTAACTTCAAGGTCTAAGAAAAAACTTCAAAAAACCTAGAGGTACCAAATCCTAAAATTAAAAATAATCGGATTAAGGCATACCATTGTGCCCTTTTTTAATTATAAGATCTAAGCAGTACTTTACCTCTCGACAACTCCTTCTGCTGTATAAGGCCCAAATTCGGCCTTATCTGGAATATAATTCTCACCTCTAGGTTAGTGCTCCCCAATACGCTCTCGATATCGTTAATCATATTCAAAAGAGAGCGATTAGGCTTATAAATGACCCGTCCTTAACTTATCACATACAGTCCCTTGAGCATAGAAGGATGGTTTCAGTTCTTTCTTTGTATTATCGTTATTACAACTGCTATTGTCCTGCTGAATTATATTCTTTGATACCATCTCTGGCTATCTTTGCGAGAAACACTCGGTTCGCTCATTCACATCATCAGTATGCAGTACAAATCTCCACTTGTCGTACCAAACGGACAAAATCCACATTTTTCTACACGGCTTCTAAACTCTGGAATGATCTCCTTAGTTCCTGCTTTCCTCTCACTTATGATATGAGAAAATTTAAGGTAGCTGTTCATAGGCATCTATTGGCAATTCATTATCCCTCTATCCATCCTCCTAAGTGTTCCTGACTGCTTTAGCACGATAGGCCAAATTTAGCCTGTTCAGGTCCACAATCATAAAAAAAAGATGCCAAAACCTATTTAAACGGAGGTTTTCTTCTCGCCTATTGAAGTTATTAGGATGTTTATAAATCTCAATAGCTTCACATTGTAAACGAACATAATAATAAGTTTGTCTTGACAATATTTCCATATTATCATATTGAACGTCATGATTTAAGATATGGTCAGCTACAGTAGATTTCTCTGGTTACCTAATCTACAAAACCTGTACGTCTTGTTGCAAAGTTACGTTTTGTATTTCCAATGCATACTTTTCCACATAAACAAGATAACTTATACACTCCGGAAGATGATAATGGCATTGAAACATTTTTAGGTAGCCTTATATGTCCTTTAATTTTTCTTGTAGGTCTAAACGCAGTCCGAGTGCCATGATTGATTGGGATTTTTTCAATTCTATCTGTAACATTAGTTATAAAACGAAGAAAAGGACTACCAATATTAAGCACTGGTGGTTATGTCTAGTTGGTGTAATAACATTAATACTAAGTGAATATCCATTAGCTTGTAAGGATTTTATTAAATATTTATATTCATCTTTCAACAAGTCCGGATCTCAAATTCGTTTTTCTCGGTCCACTAAAGATTCAATTACAGCAATTTTTGACGCGCATGGTTGTTTGATAATTTATGATGGCCTCTATCAGAGTGTTGCTTTTTGTAACCTTAAATGGTAGTGAATTATTATTTTTGGATATTAGTGTGCCAAGAAATGGTAAACTTACAATAGTTTCCTTTTCCATGGTAAACTGGATGCTAGAATGTATACCATTTATAAAAATTTATCTCCCTGTCTCCAAATAATAAACTCGCCCAGAGAACATCAAAAATAGGAATAATGACTCTATAGAAATAAATGCTTCCTTCGGAATACTTCTACTGATAAGCCGTTCCAGAGAACCTAGAGAAGATAAGTGGAATAAAAGTAATGCTTCATGTAAACCAATATACACCGTTGCAATGAATCCCGATCAATTTAGGAATAGTCAGGGATTTGTCAGATTTGGTGACTTGACAACACGACTGAAAAGGAAGGGAGAGGGTAAACTGGCACCAGTCAGGGAAATTTCAGACATATTTGCTTCTAATTGTAAAGAATTTTATGAAGCTTCTTTTCTTGGTGAACTAGATGAGCAATTAGTAGCTCTTTGTGGGCGCTGCTCGTTCTAAATACATATACCTAGTAAACCTGTGAAATACGCCATTAATGATTTGAGCATTGTTTGATGCATAAATGTATTCACTGCTTTAACTTCGTTGTGTAGGTACTTAAAAAAAATAGATGTTTCAAGAAGTAATGGGGAACAACGAGTGGCAAAGCAGTTCAGTAATGTTTGGAAGGGATCGAGTCGAAACAATACAACAAATAATTTCGTATACACCAAAACCAAAAGAGATTGTAGTTCTTTTGTCTATTATGCACATAGTATTTTCGGAGAAGGTTCTGGTTTTAAACGGGACACAAAATATCCTTCTTGAGGAAATACTGTATCAATTAAAGCAGAAGAAAACTCTTTTTGAAGGAATGGGAAAAATTTGTAGAACCAAACACCCAACAACGAGCTTCTACTGCAGAAAATGATGGAAGAGAATATCCAAATGGCGTTCGGAGAGCAATAAAATTACGGGAAGGGTAATGTATAAAAAGAACCATAGTGAGAGACCAAGCCACACAATTAAGAGAGGAGGGTGTTTGC
Source organism: Vesta saturnalis (assembly GCA_036346205.1). Classification (NCBI taxonomy): domain Eukaryota; kingdom Metazoa; phylum Arthropoda; class Insecta; order Coleoptera; family Lampyridae; genus Vesta; species Vesta saturnalis. Next base: position 117,455 of record JARFJB010000432.1, read on the forward strand.
TGTGTACTGAATCCGACAATAGATATCTCACAAATGTGACATTTACTGCAAATTTATCTGCAAGGAACATGGCATAAATGATACGAAAGCAGTGTAATACATTATGCAATTCTTCAAAGTAGCAGTTAGTGTAACTTTTCATTACAAAGATTCTTAGGACTAAAACTGTTTTTCTAACTTTTTTATTGTGCAGACTGCAATTCTTTGAAACAGTAATAATTTAAGTTGTATAAGCCTTATTTGTAAATAAATGTAATAAAAAGTACAAAAACGTATCATAAATTAGTGTGTTTATTACTACATGGGAGCTAAAGTAAAAAATTTCAATGGGATTACAATTGATCCACTTCCGCCGTACTCGCTATCAAAATTATTCCCGCTGAGCGACTATTAACTGAGAGTTTTAACTGATTCACTTAATTATTTGGTGAGTTTGATTTCTTTATTCTTATTACACTTGAATAATTTTGTTCGTTATGCAATGTAATATGTACATATAATCTATTATCCAGGATTCCTTATGAAGTTTTCTCTTGTATAAGGCACGCGGCACTCAATAATTTAACAATAATATTTTCCTGGTTTCTAGAGAAGTCTCAGACTGAGACAATTTCTGTGCGATCTCCAAATGTTTTACATTATATTTACACTGAGATATCAGCGTTTCTATTACATACTATTATGCATTGTGGAAGCACCACACCCATGTAGTGGTTGCCTAAGGTTAGTTTTACTTTGAGTGATTTAGCAGACGTACTGAAGTTGTACTATTGTTAACAAGGTTCGACATTTATAATTCGTTCACTTGCATAAGGTACGTTAATGTAATCAGAACTCTAGGGCTGTGACATTGCAAATTCACGATGTGAAATAAAAGCAAAATC
>JARFJB010000433.1:0-67500 GCA_036346205.1 Vesta saturnalis
CGACATACACACCTACACGGAATAGTTAGCAGGACGGGATGGTTGCTGTTGTTCCATAGGTGACTTTACTACAGACATACTAACATACGAAGTAGCTAGAGTGGTGGGATGATTTCCTTTGGTTCTATGAATGAATTCCGTTAGACACACCGACACATCTATAAGGTAGAATAAACGGGCTTGGCGATATCGTGTACAAACGTTGGCCCCGTGCCAGGAAAAGGAAAAGGCCACGTATTTCATTCCCTCCCCAAGGAGGAGGGTGGGCTGCTTGAGCTTACCGAGCTCCTTCAGCCACAATCACGGATTCCCAGCATGCATACATACATTATGTATATATGCATAGTGGGATTAAGGATAGGTGTGGTCAGGATAGGATCGGAGGAACAGAGTTAGGGTTCTGAGGGGGAAAATACTACCCCAGCATTCGCCTAAGCAGCCGCACATGGTGTGCATATACGCAGTGACCATGTCGCTACATGTGTATGAGGAAAACCCCCTGAAAAAACCTCATACAAGGTAGACGGTAACGGAATCGAACCTATTGCCTCCCGAATGCTAAGCAGATCGTGTCACCACTACGCTACCAGCTCGACCAAAACCCGCTTCGATAAAGTTCCTGTTGTAAAGTTACGTACCAGAAGTGAATCTTACTTCAGATTTACCTTGAGTAATTTTCCGTTTAAAATAATTATCTTTAATTCGAGTTCACAAATCCCCGATATCGCGAAAGTAAGACTCAATAGGCTTTACTCACAGCAAAATTTTACTGTTGGCTAATTTACTCCCGAATGAATTAATTTCTGTACTTCTATCCCGTCGATTTAACTTAGTTATTGTTAATAAGCGATTCCGAATACTAATAACACAAGTGAAAGAAAAACCCTTTATTATTTAATAGGAGTGGTTAATTCAGCTTTTCAGAATTACTTGTAGGTCCGTAATTTAAAAAGAGTCATAATTTATGCGTTTTAAAATACGATCCCTTAATTCATACAGAATAGGTTTTGCTAGGTACATTTATATATTCTTTAACGGTCACGTGTTATCAAACATTACTAGTGCAATGTTAGTTACAATAAGTATTCAATTCCAGCTATTTTAAATGATGTATCGTGTACCCTATGTTATCTAATAACCTTGCTTAATCCAACCCGTCAGAATTAGTTGCGAGTTCGTCATTAAAAAAGGTTAGAACCTATAGATCTAAAAACATCATAAGAAGTACTACCAGATGCTCTTAATGCATATAAAATAGGATTTGTAAATTAGACTTTTCATATTCTACATCGCTCACGTGTGATCGAATAATGCCATTTCTTATTACTGGAATAGTAGTTAACTAACGATGCAAATTCAGCTCTTTGAAATGATATTGTAACATTACCATATGGTATCTATTAGCATTGCTTAATATAAGTGTTCAGAATTAAATGCAGGGTCGTAATTTAATAAAGTACATTTTATTGATCTAAAAACTAATTTTAATCATTTCGATCTGAGCCTTTGAGAGATATACAATGATTTAAGGGAAATTTTATTCATAGACGGATAATGAAATTAGGCAATAATGGAAACAACGCGTTAAGGCGTAGTGAGTATTGGATCATTAAATAATAATAGTTGCATTTATTGTACACAACCGCTTATATATTTCAATTTAGGTAGTAACATAATGTTCATAGAAGACATACAACATTAATTTGCTCATTAAGCTATTTCTTCTTGTCATATTTTTACACATGAAAAATTAATAATTTCACGCAATGTTGTAGTGAGATTTTTTAATATAATTATTCGTAGTAACCTATTAAAATTTATACGTTCTAATTAATTTAAATAATAAATTAAATTAAATAAACGAATGAATTTTATTTAAAAAATCAATTTTATTAAATGTGTAATGTAGTAAGATTGATAATCACTGGTTTCGTCACAATTTCTACGCGTTTGCTTCTCTTGACTTTCACAACCTGATGTTCCCTATCTTCTCAACTTCCTATCAGTGACATGCGGGTTGTTAACGAAAGAAGACTACAATAAGCTTGTAGGGATTTACGTCTCTGGTATTCGAACTAATACAAATGTAGAAATTTAAGAATGAAGGTACACATGTTTAATATCGTGTAAAAAATAAACTATCCTTATACAAATTCTTTTGTAAATATGATAATTAATAATCGTGATAACACATCTCAAGAAAATGCTTTTCAATTAATAAAATATGAAGGATATGTGGCAATTTCCATAACACTTTCTTTGATTGGATTGTTTGGTTTTGCTTTCAATTTAATTGCAATTAAACTTATGTGGAAAGAAAGACATGTAAGTACGTATTAAATATTTCCTTACACTTCTAAACTTTTAAAGTGCAATTATTAAATTTAAGATTTGATGGAGAATTAGGAATGATTAATTTTGTTTAAGAGTGTGTGATTAAATAAGACGCTACTATTAATTTTAAACTAGAAACGTATGAAAACACCAGACACTAAAGTACAAATTTTTTAGTATTTGAACTAGAAACATAAATAAAACAGCTTAAATAAAATAAAATTTCTTAACAAGAGAAATAGAAAACATAATATACCATATTATCTACGGTAATTGAATTGCTTGCAAGCAAGGGCACTTATATTTGTTCCGGCACTACTGATTGGTAATATTTAATATATTGCATTGTAAAAATATTTTATGTTAGCAAATTACTTTAAGTAATCTAACATAGAAAATGTGTATTTTATATTATTTATTTTTATTTGTAGTAATATCTACACCTTTCGGGGTTATTTAATTCATGGTTATTGTTAATATGGCTTAGTTATGCTGATTTATAAAGAGTTTTGTATTTTACAATTGTGTGCATGGTCATGAAAATCCAGTGTGCAGTATAATAAAGAAAATGAAAGACTGCTTCTTTTCTGCACAATCTCAACATGTTTTGACACACTACGAATACCTTAAACTTTAATTACGACTGCGTTACCCAATATATCTCTATGTCTGAGAATAAAAAGTTCAGAAATAATCTGTAATAAATATATGAAAATGTCAACTTTCACCATTATCACACATAATAAAATACTTATCTTTTTTGGGTTTTTTAATGGTGTATTTTAAATTATACAATCTAAACGTTTCGATAACACTTACAGTTATCTTCGTCAGTAGTATCTGTTAAAATTGTTAAAGATGTTAAAGATGTCGTAAACAATTATGTCAAAGTTGAAAAATTAAAACATGAACATCAGACTGCTATCAACTTAACAGTTTTAGAAACGTATAAAGCCAACTATAAAATTAAATTTTAGAACAAGAATAACTAGGTCATTAAAAATTAAATATTGTTAAAGTGTCTTAAAGATGACAAACCAGAACTCTATCTACGCCGAAAGCTAACAATGAAAAATGTCTTCCAAAAAACATATTTAACAAAATTTAATCAAGTTACGATGTAAGTGTAAAGTTGTGAAAAACTTCAATTTCAAAATGATAGAAGCATTCACAAATATAAACATGATATCAAATAAAATAATCCAGTTAAATAGAACAAAGAGATATCTTTATCAATAAGTGCAAGTGTTATTAACAGCAAAAAACCTAGACATACCAAAAGTCAAAATTAAAATCAAGATTAAGACGAATCATTATACCTTTTTTTAAAATTATAAGATGCCAAAACTTATTTAAGCGGAGATTTTCTTCTTGCCTATTAAAATTATTAGGGTGTTTATATATTTCAATAGCTTCACGTTGTAAACGAACATAATAATGATAAAATACTTATCTTTTTTGGGATTTTTTAATGGTGTACTTTAAATTATACAATCTAATAGATTGTATAATTTAAAGTACACCATTAAAAAATCCCAAAAAAGATAAGTATTTTATTATGAGTGTTAATGGTGAAAGTTTACATTTTCGAACATAATAATGAGTTTCTGTTGACAATATCTCCATATTGGCAAATAGAATGTCATGATTTCGATTATTCAGGGTATGGTCAGCCACAGCAGACTTCTCTGGTTGACCTAATCTACAAAATCTCATATGTTAGTTACGTCTTATATCAAAGCTACGTTTTGTGGTTACGATGTATACTTTTCTACAAGAACAAGATAAGTTATACACTCGGGAAGATGATAAAGGGTTTGACACATCTTTAGGTGATCTTAAGTGTTCTTGAATTTTTTGTTGTGGCTTTAGAAATAGTCATAATGCCATATTTAATTAGGATTTTTTCAATTCTATCTGTAACATTGGCTATAAAAGGAAGAAAAGCAGTACCAACATTAAGAACTGGTTTTTCTTTAAGGTTACGTCTAGAAGGTGTAATAACATTATTAACCTCTGTAAGTGAATATCCATTATCTTGTAAGGATGGTGGTTTGATAATTTATGAAGGTATCTATCAGTGTGTGTTGACTTTCTGTAAATCTTAAAAGATAGTGAATTATTATTTTTAGATATGTCAAGAAATGGTAAACTTCCATTAGTTTCTTTTTCCATGGCAAGCTGAATACTAGGATGTATACTATTTCTAAAAACTCATGCAGTGTCTCTTCTCCATAACTTCAAATAAGAAATGTGTCATCTACATGTCTATACCAAACTGAAGGTTTTTTAGGTGTATTTTGTAACGCTAATGTAAGAATTAGCTATAACAGGACTAAAATTTACTATTCCACTGAAAATAAGTTGTAGTAAGACAGTGCTGAAAAATAATGGTTATATCCTTTGGAAAAAGATGATCAAACATTACAAAAAACGTTCTGCATTACGATTTTCATTGTTAATAACACTTGCACCTATCGATAAAGATATCCCTTTGTTAGACTTAACTGGATTATTTTATTTGATGCCATGTTTCTTATTTGTTAATGCTTCTATCATTTTGAAATTGAACTTTTTCACAACTTTACACTTACATCATAACTTGATTAAATTTTGTTAAATGTGTTTTTTGGCTCACATTTTTCATTGATAGCCTTCGTCGTAGAGAGTGTTCTGATTTGTCATCTTTAAGACAGTTTAACGATATTTAATTTTTAATGACCTAGTTATCCTTTACTAAGATTTAATTTTATAGTGGGATTTATTGTATTCTGAAAATCATTTTGACTTGTTTGTGACTCATTTTTTCAATATACTTCGACCAATATTCGCAAAATGCTTTCCCCTTTACAAGTAGTAAAAAAAAAACTGGGTTACTAAAGGGATTCGTAAATCTAGTAAAACGAAAAGAGAACTTTACCTAAAAATCCCTCAGCCAAACATAATTGCACATTACAAACTGTACACTAATGTTTTTAAAAAGGTTATTATAAACGCAAAAAAATACATTGAAAGGCGTGATTATGAATTCAACTAATGCAGTTAAAGCAACTTGGCAATTGATTAATAATAACTTAAATAGGCGAATCCATAAACTTACTAACATACGCTAAATATAGATAATAATGCAATTGACAACCCCCAAGAAGTTGCGAGTCAATTTAACGAATATTTCGCATCCTTGGCACGAGAAAATATAAAAATAACTCCTAAAAACTATGATTCTACAAGAGATTTTGCATCGCCACAGAATTCGTTTTTTTTGTCACCTGTAATAAAGAACGAACTGTATAATATAGTGGCTGCGATAATATACCTATTAAAATTTACAAAGAAGTTTTTGATTTTATACAGGAACCACTAATTTCATTAATAAACTTAATTTTCACTACTGGGGCCGTTCCAAAGCACGGTAAAGTTGCGAAAATAAATCCTTTACATAAATCAAAAAAGGAGATCCAGAACTATAGACCTATATCAATTTTAAACCTTTTTCAAAAATAGTTGAATCGGTTTTAAAATACAGGTTGATGTCTTTCTTCGAATCCCATAATCTTTTCAATAAGTCACAATACGGCTTTAGATCAAATAAGTCAACAGAAACAGCTTTGCAAACTTTGTTAAGTTATATTCACGATGCACATAATAAGGGTAAGGTGGTGGCATCCATAAACTGCGATCCATCCAAGGCCTTTGACATGGTTGACCACGGTTTGTTGATGTCTAAACTCTACCACAATTAGAGGGGTTGCCTTAAAATTGTTAAAATCATTTATAAGTGAACGGTATCAATATGTTGCAAGCGAAAAAATTCTCAGTTCGGGAGAAATAATAGAGGCCACGTCAGAATTAAGTTTAGTACAATATGGGGTGCCCCAAGGCTCTATCCTTGGTCCCATACTTTTTATAATATTTATTAATTACCTACCAATTAATTTTACATCTCCGTGCAACGTCTTAATTTATGCAGACGACACTAACGTAACTGTTGCTTGTAGAAACGATGAACTAGAAATTTATCTAAATAACATAATGAAAACGCTTGTAAACTGGTTTAATGCAATTAAACTTTTAATGAACGTATGCAAAACAAGAATTTTAGTACATAGCAAAAACTCAACAGTTAGTATTAGAGGCCTAAAGTTTGAATCCAAAAACATCGAAACGTGTGAATCCTGTAGTTTCTTGGGGGTTACTTTAGATCGAAATCTTAATTGGCGGCATCACATAGAAAACTTAAAATTAATGTTGAACAAATCTATCTTTGCTCTGTCACGATGTAAAAATCTTTGTGACCAAAAAACGTTACTTCAAGTGTATTACTTACTGTTCGAAGCAAAGGCGAGGTACGGCGTTATCTTGTGGGAATATGCAAACAACAAATTAATTAATGATATATTTAAGATACAAAAAAAGGCCATTCGTACAATGTTTTCATTACGAAAACGAGACGCATGCAGGTTGTTTTTTGAAAAACACTGCATTAAAACTATCTATGCCCTATATATTCTGGAATGTCGGTGTTTTGCTTTCAAAAATAAATCGCAATTCTCTCTAAATTCCGATCATCACTCGTATAACACAAGATTAAAAAACAACTTTACTTTAGCCGCATCAAACAGTAGAGCACATGACACCTCATATTTACAAATGGGTCTAAGATTCTACAACGCTCTTCCACAACACATAAAGTGTATAATGATATATAAACAATTCAAACAAGAAATTTCAAAAGTTCTCAATAAAACGGCATTGTATTCATTGGATGATCATTTTGTCAATGTTGCAGCTTAGGTAATAGTATGTCCAAAGTTTGTTAAAGAATTTAAATACCATTATGTGATATCTACAGTCCGCGCGGCCAAAGAATGCCTCGTGTCGCGCATGGATGTTCGTGCATTCGGCCACACTCGTTAACGCAATAGTGACTCAAAGCATTACCAGTGGCGTCGGTGTCTCGTTTTCAATTATTCGTCACCAAACTACAAGAAATTCCTTCTTTCCCTCTTCTGTTGGACCTGCACCCTCTTTAATAGTATTTTCCACTGATCTAACAGACACTTTTGTTGCTTCAGACACGGTTTCTTTTAATTGTTTCAAGGTATATGTGGAGTGTAAGTTTTTCAAACAACTGTACACATTATATATCACCTCACGCGTTTGACCACTTATTACTTGGCCACTTTTTCCCAATGTGGAGCTCATATTTCTACACTCGCTTTTAAATCACAGTTGAAAACGAACTAACTAATAAAAATATTTTTGAATATTTGCTAATCTGTTGTTAATGATACTAAGGAATGTCAACTATTAGGATTTCTTTAATGACATTTAAGCAAATGCCATTAGCATTACATGCGCCGCAAAACTACTTATTTATTTTACTATGTATTGTGAAAGTATTTGTTGTTTATACATATTTGTCTAATAAATTTGAGTATTATGAGCTTTAAAATTCACATAGGACACAAAATGGTTCACTGTCGTTTTGTTGCAATAATTGTAATAAAGTTAAATTAACAAGTACATATGTAAATTAATAACAGAAATGAATAATTAATTAGTGTAATACATGATAATAAACGGAACGCGCTTTTGGTGGCGACGCCACTGACATGCCGTGCTTAAGAGACTTGAAGTTGGACGAATGCGCATTCAACGTTCAGGTATTCTTTGGCCGCGCGGACTGTATGTATTATGTACCTATATATTTCTATTATTGTAATTATTGTGTATATTTTACGCCAAACGGCAAACAAATAAACAAACAACCATTAATGCGCACTAAGCTGGTTTTTGGCATTTTTGTCAGAAAGTATTGGTCGTACAAAAAATTGTGTACTTATTGAAAATGTTCCTCACAAAATTTTCTACAAAATGTATTTCGAGAAATAATCGATTGAAAAAAGGGGTAGAAACGACCACAGGTCGCCTTCCGACTTATAGTCCTCAAAAGTGATTTAACATTCAAAGTATATACGCTACAGCTGATATAATAATACAAAATATAAGCAAAAGCATGCTTTTGTGTAATATTTTGGTTTTGTTTTTCTAATATTTTAACTTATTGTAGTGTTGCTGCTCGTTCCACACCACCCATGAGGCAGAGCTATCGGCGCGTTTTTTCTACGTGGTTTCCCCTGTAGACGTAAGGCCTATTCTACTAAGCTACCTTTGATCTACAAGTCAGCCTTAACGAAGCTGCATCTTTTCATGCAACCTTTTTTGCAGTTGCAAGTTATTTATTATAAACTTGAGGCTGGCGCGGGCACCTCTGTTGTGTATACAGGTGACAGATTGTTGTTAATTCTCTTCCAGCTCGGTTGGGTTTTAAAGATTGTTCTCACCATATTTGTACTTACAGGAGGGTACGCCGGGAATGTTGTTGCGCTGCAGCTGCTGTGGGAGGTAATTTTGATAAAAACAACTAATTTATTGAAACAAGCGTATCGTTGCTCGCTTAGGCTGATGGTTGAAGATTGTAAAATTCCTGTACAAACCTTTTACCGGCTTTCTCAATTTCCTCAGGGGACGACTTTGGGTTGTTAAAAACATCTACAATACTATGAAAGTCTTTTTCCTATTACACATTTGTACGTATTGGTGTTTTCCTTTTCAAAAAAATCCTGATGTTGTGTCAAGCCGCTTATGGCTGGAATAAGATTATTTTAATTTGAGTAAAATACTAGATGATTGTAAATCCCTGGTACTGTAAATTCGAGATATCAAGTCCTCTACCTTCGGGGGAAAGTGCTGTTGATAAAACACGAAGGTCGACGTCTTGTCCAACAACTTATATTTTGATAGCGGTACCGACAATTTGCACATCAACAACACCTATTGCAATTGATGTACTGATATTGTCGCTATTCAGGTGTACAGAAAGCAGCGAAATCAGTCGATCCTGATTTTTACAATCGCTTAGGAATTTACTGTGTTCTTAGACCAATAAGGTATTGTTATCAAAAACGATCTCACGACCCGTACGTTTAAATAATCGCCTTTCAGGCCAGATACATTTTGTGCTTGTACTGTTTTCGGAGTAGCCGTGTATCTATATACTCTGAAAGCAACCGCTGACTTCGATCGCTTATTGCTCGAAATGCATTAGAAAAAAACCTTTTTTGTAGAGAATTTTATGAGCAACATTTTTAGTAAGTATAAATTTTTCTGTGCGGCCAATGGTTTCTGAGACAAACTCCAAAAAACCACTTAGTGGTGCGCATTAAAGGCGGTTTTTGGGGGTGAATCTTATACTTCTATCTCTTTTGATTTTGAAAACTATCCGTTTGATGCGTATAATCTCCAAATAGCAAAACTTTATAATTTTTTTTCTAATTATGCTAATATCAATGTACTATAAGCTTACCTTTTATAGAATCAGGTTGACTGAGATTTGGCAATTAATCTGTCTTGACAATTCAAAAAGTATATTTCACATTACAGTAAAACACTATGGCAAATCCATAAAAAATCCTACATAAGAAGATACTATATGGAAAATCACACAATAGCTTTAAATTTGCAAAGAGTAGCTAAAATTCAAACAATAATTAAAAAAAAATAACGTTAATCGAAATAAATATTTAAAACTTCAACATTTATTACAACAGATATTTACTGAAATTACACTCCATAGAAAATATCCCGACAGTAACAAAATGTTTACTTACACAAAACCAAAATGAACAATTCTCAAAACAAAAGGAGTAATTACTTTGTTGTAAACAAAATTAACCAATTAAGATAACATATCACACTAGTGTATTTGTTTTAAAATATCATACTCAGTATTGTTCCCTTTTAATCCATAAAAATGTACAAAATTTAACACTTAACAATGAATTAATTCTTTATAAAACGAACAATGCAATACATTGAATTAAAAAAGCTATTTGAATAAAACTGCTTAAAAAATAAAAATAAATGGTATTGATTCTAATCTCCAATTATATAAAAATAAACACCCAACTAGATAATAAAAAAGATCTCTTACACCTCCTTATTTAACGGCGTAGTATCCAAGTATGTTGTTTTCCATGAAATAAAAAACTCTGCATCCATCCATAATCAATTTATCCATAATGGTGCAAATAGGAATGACAAAATTAGGTTAGATGATTTTATATTATAGAAATCCATATAGTGTATATTATCAAACTTGTAAACACATCAGGATGATTTTACCGTATTTAATGTTAATATTGTCTGCATTAAATCTTTCAAACGAGTAGGATGGAGTGGTGTAGCATATATTTTATTTCTTTTCCTAAGGACTACTTTGTTATTATCTAAATAGTTTGGAAAAATCTTGACTTGTTTGTACCTGTTTATTACTTACGGTTCATTCAGCATGGAATTTAATACTGGTTATGTCCTACTTAACTTATTTAAAACCGATTGTTGACGCAATAGTTAGTTGTCAACAGTTAATGATTGCTTAATATTAAACAAAACATTAATTTCTCAGATCCAAGTAGGTATAATTTACATGTGTACATATACAATCCGTAAAATTTTGTAAAAAAAAACTAATCCTTAAAACTGAACCCTATCCATACCCCACATCTTTTAGATCTCTTTCTTACATCAAACCCACTAGTTTATAAAACTTCAGTTCTTTCCCCTGTAGGTATATCTGGGAATTGTTTAATAGGAATAACTTCTACTGTCCCTAATACCTCTGATGTTCATAATACTGATAAAACCTTATGGTGTTTTAAGTCATCTAAATGGAATTGTTTACGGTGAATACTGTTTTAAGTTATCCTCTTCTTTGGACATTGCTCTTTCAGTATCTGTAGTCATCCTAATGCGCATGGAGTGAAACATTCCCAAAACAAAGTGTATATGTTATTCTCGTTTGCAACCGTTGTTCAATAAGGCCTGAACTGATGCAATGTCTTTGAAAAATAAATCTTATATTATTAAGGTTGAAGTGCCATCATGGCACTAAACACCTCGTTTTGAAACAGGAAAAACACAAATGTAGTTGCATGAAACAACGGACATTAAGATTTAAGTTTCGAGAAACTAACAATTGTTATTGTCCCCTTCCTCAGAAAATTAAGGTCAATTTTGAGTTAACAAACATTGGTGAAAAACGATCATCTACAAATTGATTAAGCAGTGAATATGTTAAATTGATTCCTAAATTTACCTAAATAAATCTAATCAGTGATTAAAATAGTATTACATATGTTTCTTAAAAATAATGAACATATGACATACTATTTTTGACATTAATTTTATGAAGAAGGGAACAACAACAATTGCTGGTTTCCCGAAACGTACGTAAAAATAAAATCTTAATGTCAGTTGTTTCATGCAACTACATTTGTGTTTTTTTGATAATTCCTGTTTCAAAAGTGTTTAGTACCATGATGGCACTTCAACCATAATATTAAAAATTTATACAGTTCATGAAAAAAATTTTCATAATTAATCGATCTTATATTAAATGTAAACTTAATAAAACGGTCGAGAGTCTTGCAGACTACGTCAGTGTTTACCTCCAAATATTGACTATTGCTTGGAGATTTATCCAGACGATAACCTGGTGGAACTGAAACGTCTATCCTATATAATACTTTTGCAGGGTTCCCGTTTCGTTAAGATCCTTTTATAATGTTGCACTCTACGTGTTGATTAGTGTGTTTAAGTATTTGGATGTCTAGCAGACGTACGTAAAATTTGGTTATAATATTTTAGACTCAACCAATGCTATTTTCTTTAGTAAAATCTATCTCAAATGAACTGATTATCTCACATTTAAGTGCATTGTTGTTTGCTCCAACGATAAAGTTTTCTATTGATATTTTATATTTTAGACAATCGCTAATTTCATTTAACTCATGCACGTGTGGAATATTAATCACTTGCAAATGAGATGGATTTGTTCTAAAATAAAATCTATCGTTGCCTGTATAAATGTTTCTAATGGTGTTGCAATCGTACAATCCAACCAGTTCGATAACCCATTACTTCTCCAAATATTGTTCTATCGATGTGTTACCAAAACCTTTTGAACTGAATGTTATTGATATAACTGGGAAAATTTGACGTTGTATCGATTATTTATATAAAATTGTAGGCATAGTTGTATTAAATTCTTGATCTTGGTGATAATTATAAAATATTTTACTCCACCGAAAGTAATTAAGCACTGCCATTGGTTGTCGAAGATTACCGAAACTATCGTAATAACTCGCTTTTTGTAGCAATACGTGCCAGGTCCGCTTTCGCTCTCTTAGTCTCTCTAAGTTAATAATTACAGATTCATTTTTCTATGTTAATTGAGGATTGCTTTCTTTAAATCAATATCTGTTAACGGTCTGTCGGTTAATCTATTCAGTTTTTGGGAGACGGTTTTAAGTATGACGCACCGCCACCGAATTTGTATGGTTTCAGAGAAAGAATTGTGTATTGAAAAAGAGTTTGAATGTTGTGGCATTCAAATTTTAGACTCACTTACTTGCATCGTGTCAATCTACCGCACACCGTCTGGTAATATGAATGATTTTTTAGTGCAGTTTGAGCGTTTGCTAAATTTAATCGGTGGAAAAAACGGGTTATAATTTGTGGCGACTTCAATATAAATTTATTGGTTAACTCGAGAGAGGCGCATAATTTTCTATCCATGCTTGGTTCATTTAATTTTAAACCTCACTTTAATACTCCTACAAGAATTACTTCTAGCTCCCAAACGTGCATAGATAACATATTTACAAATTTTATAATCAACGCTCCGACTGCTGATAATATTTATAACGACTTCTCAGACCACAATGCTTTGCATACTTTGCATACAGGAAATGAACAATCCGAATACGCAAGTTCTGCAACGCATTTTGTAATGCGTTAGCAGCTGTAGATTGGTCATCACTGTATGCAAAGGCAATGAGTAAAATAGAGGTATTCTATGAGCTATTTATGTTTCATTTTAATAAAGCTTTCCTAAAGAAAAGGCTTAGTGTTAATATTTATAAGAAGAATTGAATAACTGCTGGCATTAAAAAATCAAGTCCAAACGTCATCTGAAGCACTTAATTACTGTTTTTCTACATCCTATTTTAATAAGTCATTATCACTTGTATTGTAAGGTATTTAAATGTGTTTTAAAAAATGCGAAAAAAATGTATGTACTCGTAAGTATACATATAAAAATCTCATTTAATGTGGCAAAATCTACTTGGGATACTATTAAATATAACCTTACAGCAGACAACGAAACAGAAAACGTTGAGCTTAATCCGGTTAGCGTTGCTAACACGTTTAATCAGTATTTCACAGCAGGTACAAATTATAGTTCAAAACTTCCTCCGAATAAAGGGTCGTCTCTGTTCCTTACTCCTACAACACGCCAAGAAATAGAATCTATTATCTCTACCTTAAAAAATGCATCAACTATAGGACATGGTGGAATACCTCAAAATATTATTAGAGCCGTGTCATTTTTATTCTTTGAGCCACTTTCTCATGTCATTAATTTCTATTTTGAATGCGGTGTTATTCCTGACATTTTAAGGACCCCAAGGTTCGCCCCTTTATAAGTGTAAAGGTAAACATAACGTTGTTAATTACCGTCTTATAGATCGTCGATTTCTAAAGTATTCGAGAAGGCATTGAAAAGTCATATTATAGATTATTTTGAGGCAAACAAATCTATTAGCATGGAGCAACATGGCTTTATTGCAGGTTAATGCAAGTAAATCCACGTCTACTGCGTTACGTAGCATTATAAGTCTATTATGAGTCACTTGAACGACAAAATGTAACTGCTAGCATCAATTGCGACTTGTCAAAGGCATATGATATGATTAATCATGAAATCTTATTACATAAGTTATCCCACTACGGTGTACGTGGAACGGTTTTGATCAAGTCTTACCTTCACTGACGTCTTCAATATGTAGAAATTGTTCATAAAAATGATAACTTAATCTCTTCATTTAAATCAAGTTCAGAACCAGTTGTATGCGGAGTTCCTCAAGGATCTGCTTTAAAGCCTATACTTTTCGTAATGTTTATAAATGACCTACCGTACAACATTAATTTAGGTTGTCCATGTAAAACAACAATGCATGCCGATGACACAATTTTTGTAGTAACTGGGAATACACTGGAAAACCTAAAATCTAATGTAGTAGAAACCCTGTCTCACGCACAGCATTGGTTTAACGAAAATAAAATGGTCCTCAATTGGGACAAAACCAACGTTTTACTTTTTCAAAACAATAGATCCCCTTTAAATAGTCTGTTGGTTGGGAACAAGGAGGTAACCTTTGTAAATTCATGTAAAATTTTAAGACTATACATTGATTACAACTTCAGTGGCAGGATCATATTTTAAAACTAACTCAACAATTAAACAAGCCTTTGTTTGCTTTGCGACGATTAAGATATTTAGGTTACACAGAAACATTAAAAACAGTATACCATTCCTATTTTGAATCGCATCTGAGGTGTGGATTACTCTTCTGGGGTAACTCAAAATTAAGTGCCGAGATTTTCAAGCTGCAGAAAAAGATAATTCGTATATTAGCCGGTGTCGGTGTGCGAGAATCATGTCCTCATTTCATCAATCTAAATATTCACACCATGTATAATTTATTTATTTGTGAATTCCTAATATTCGCACATACTGTCAGGTTGCGATGACGCACCCTGTATATAGAATGTTTTAATGACGTATATTACGTGTTTTAAGCACGAGTGTATTGAGTTTGAATGGAAAAAAAATTTATTTTTGTGTGTATATAATGTGTGGGGTGTATGATACGCCACTGGAAATTTTAGGAAAATATTATTTAGTATGTAGAACGTGTATTTGAATGTTATAAAGACTTTAGTGTTGGAATAATAGATTCTGATGAATGTAAATGTGAAGAGAAATTTGTCCATGGGACGATAATGCTTTCCACTGGATTGCTTCTGTTTTGCTGCCGTTAGAGAAGGAATGTTGTTGGAAAGATGGATAATCTTGATTAGAAAATGTGAAGAATAAATGTAGAATGTTTTAGAAAATATGTAGAGAAAGATTGGGTATGTTTAAGTGATAATTTCAGAAAGTTTTGTAATGTTGTGCAATTGTATTGAGAATAAATGTGTATATGGAATTTGAGACATTAGACTGTACTGATTTTTGCAAATGTTGCGGAAGGAGATCGAGCGCAGATTGGAGATAACGGTTAAAAGTTGTGTAATGGTCCAGAGTGGCCACTGAATGAATGTAATGACGAAGATGGATTTCTTCATGAAGTAATTGTAAAATTTGTAAGTGAAAACAAATATGGCGATGTATTGTAATTACACGCGTGCTTGTTAGAGGGAAGCAGTTGTTGGACTATGTAGTTTTGAATGAATATTATTGGAGAATATAACGCGGAAGGAAGACATGTTTAAAGATGGATGACTGAAGTTATAAATAGGAAGTCAGTTGGAAGTAGTTAGTTAGTTGAAGTTAGAGGTAGAAGTGAAGCTTTCGGTTTTGGCTGTTGCTTGTGAAGGTTGGCGGAAGGCGCGTGCGAGTTAGTGTGGATAGACTGTGACGGAGTGGAGTATGTTTGTGAAATTTTAATGAAGGCAGTAATTGTTTAATTAACTGCGTTACCCGAACCGGGGATAAATTGAATAGACATTCATAAACAATACCATAGTTAAAAATTGACGTTGAAGATAAAATTAGTTTGTTTATCTTCAAGAAAATAATAAAAGTGCGATAAGCAGATTTAAATAAAGTTAACAGTTGTTACGTAATAGTAGTATCAAGTTTAGCGCGCGTTTTGTAACCAGATTTAGTTAAAAGTATTTATGAGACCACCTGTTAAGTGAACGAAGGGTTCATTGTATATTAAGCCAAAGTTTAAGTAACGTTATATGACATTGAAAGTTTATTTATATAAGGACTAAATTGGTGTAAAGGTTGCTAGAAATTTTAATAGGCAACCAAAGGTTTACCGTTATTACGTGTTATTAGACTATTTGTGGAGTAATAACCTCGCGTAAGTGAACTAATCGCGAGTGCACAGAGGATTAAGTTTTGTTAAGCCTTGTGTAATGTGCTTCAGGCAATTTTATGCAGTACCAATGGACTACATATAATTAATTTACGGAAGAAAGAAGAAAGAAAAGCCAAGGATAATGGACGATTTAAGTAAGGTTTATATTTAAGCATTTTAAAAATTTAGTAAAGCACGATTATCTCTTTGGTTTAGTTCATTTGTGTAATGTGTTCAAATATTCATTAGTTTTGAAACGAAAAGATAATCGTTCTTGAGTCACACTTATTGTATGGTTTGTTTAGTATTAAGAATTTCGCAGAAATTGATAGTGACGTGTGGTTTTGATTTTCAACCACGTTGTTGAGTGTAATATATGTAAATATATTTGTGTGTGTAAACATTTGTTTTTTTCTTTATTATTTTATGCAGGTCAATATATATATTTATCGTTAAATGTTTTATTTTGTTGTTTATTTGAACAGGTATGAAACACAGATGTAACATTACTTAATTGGTGATCTTGTTTTGACAATTTTAAAAGTAAGCTTTGCATATTTTCATTTTAATTTTCAATTTAAGGAACAACCTGATAAGTCTTATTAGCCAGGTTGATTACAAAATTTTATGTCAGTTTCATTAGAGCAATGCAATATTAATAGATCAGCTGTTAGTTTAAAATTTCATTAGTATAATAAAAGTTTGAGTTTTGAAACCGTAAATGTTTACGAATGTCAAATATTATAAGAAGTAAAGTAAATTTAAAAGATAGCGTTCATTGAATGAATTTGAGTGATAAATTTTATTTAGAAGTTTTCAAAATTAATTATCGAATATTGAATGACAAGATATTTTATTCATTAATAAATAGGAACTTAACGTTATATGTGTATACGAGGGATACGCAGAAAATATTCAGTTACCGTATTATAACTTTTGTTTTGGATATTTTAGTTTACGAGGTGTATTCAAAAAGGTTTTAATAACCTGGGTAGTACTAAATTTATTTGAGTTGAATTGTTTTGGACGAGTGTTTGTTTAGAACCTTCGTATATGAATTTACCGAGTAAGCACAATCCTACTTTCCACAATCAAGTAGGGTTAATTAACATCCAGCTTAAGACAATTTATTAACAAAGTTTCGATTGTGGTGGCGCCTAGAGACATATTTTCCCGAATTGAGCTATTTGAGTATAAGTGTAAGGTGTTTGAGCTTATTAATCATCCATTTTACTTATTATTTCGACCACGCCCATCTCCCTGTTAGCTGGCTTGGCAACCCGCTTACATTAGTAAGCCTACACGACGCCTAGTGCGGTTTGGACGTGTAACAATACAAATATAAATTCATTCAAACAAAATGCAGATTATCATACATATAACACCAGATCACTTAACAAAATTAGAAATGAGAGTATAAAATCACCTATAGTTTACAAATATTTTCAAATATACAAAATATGTATATATATATATATATATATATATATATATATATATATATATATATATATATATATATATATATATATATATATATATTCTAATTTCTCCTTTGATGACTATTAACATATTAATATCTAAATTATCTTTAAATTAACACTGACAGACAAAAATAATTTCCAATAACAGCTTTTCAGATTATCAATATATCTTTTATTATATTCTTTAAACAACAGAACTGATTAAAATATTTATCTTTTTTGGGTTTTTAATGGTGTATATTAATGTAATACAAAAAAATTACATAAATGTTCTGTAATATGCTTTTCATTGTTAAATAGCACTTACAGTTATTGTCTATGCTATTTCTTTGTTTGATGTAACTGAATTATGTTAAATGTTGTCATATTTATATTTGTGAATGCTTCTATCAATTTCAAATTGATGTTTTCACAACTTTACACTTACATCATAACTTGATTAAGTATTGTTAAGTTTGTTTTCTAGTTGACATTTTTCATTGTTAGCCTTCGATCGTTAGAGTGTTTTCATTTGTCATCTTCAAGTCAGTTTAACACTATTTAATTTTTTAATGATCTAGTTATGATTTACTAAAATTATATTTCATAGTTGGCTTTACATGTTTATGAAACTGTTATATTAATAGCTGGCTTACGTTTATTGTTTAATTTTCAAATTTCACAAAATGTTTCAACAATTTTAATAGATATTACTACTGACGAAGATAACTGTAAGTGTTATTTAAACGTTTAGATTGTATTACATTAATATACAAATACACTATCACAAACCTGAAAAAGATAATATGTGTAATAATGGTGAAAGTTTACATTTTCATAAGAGAACCGATTACTAATGCTAATTTTAAAATAAAAAATATAATTTATCTTTACTTTATCTTTAAAATTATCACAAATTTTATAGAAATACAATTACATTCAAATAATTAAATGTAACTTGTAATTGCAATTCGAATGAGCGTGTTGCTTTGTGCAACATATTTTAAACAACTGAAACTTGTGCATTTTTAGACTTTGTATCAAGTAAAATTAAATTACACAGATGAAGGTTTTCTTTTGCATGTAATTAAGATTTAAAGGAAATCCAATTAAAATGAATAAATATAAACAAAAAATCTAAACTTTTACGTTGTTATAAGTAATGGTTCGTTCAAATTAAAATACACGGAATAAAACATTAGATACAATTCCTACAAATGAAAGACTACACAATATTTTAAAGTAAACATGTCATGAAATAATGAAAAGTTTGTCCATCCAAAAAGCCCATGTTCCCATAATGTTTGCTAAATTACCATTTTCAATTTTTTTTGTTTTATAGCAAGAGAAAGTAAAGAGCCCATTGTTTTAAAGAACCGAACAGTATAAACACGCGGTTTCTAGAGGTTGGTGAAGTTATCACGGCCAATTAAAGCACTAACGATGAGACCGACGCGGATCGTTAGTGCTTCGTTAGTGCCTCTTAGTGCTACATCACTTGCATTAGCACGAGCAGTCGTTATCGAGAACACGACTTCCCTTGAACAGTGCTGGCTTCCTACCGTTGTTGAAAGTACTAACGATAGGACCGGCGCGAATCGTTAGTGCTTCGTTAGTGCCTCTTAGTGCTCCATAGCTTGCATCAGCACGACCAGTTGTTTTTGATAAAACGACGCAGCCCTTGGACAGTGCTGACTTCCTACCCTTGTTGAAATCACTAACGATTGGCCCGACATGGATTGTTAGTGATTCGTAGTACCTCTTAGTGCTTCATAACTTGCATCAGCACGACCAGTCGTTTTGGGGAAAATGACCTCCTTTGGACAGTGCTGGCTTCTTACCCTTGTTGATGATGATTCTTTAGGGTGATATGAAAAGGATAAATTTAATTGCTAGAAAAAAAGAGTAACACAGATATGTACAAATTCATCATTAGAAATAAATAGATTAACACAAATTTGAAAGTCTAATAACAATTTTTATATGGTATAAAAAAGCAAATGGGGAGTAACTACAATACAATTTTTTACAATGTATTAATTTGATTTGGCGCAACAAATGCTATTATTGATCTTAAGATTAATTTTTTCCCACGTGCTACCATAACAAATGGGTTTCTCTGCATGCATTTGTGGCGATGAAGACAAAATTTGATGCAACTGTAGTATGACAAACAGTTCCTGAACATGAACATTTATTGATATTTCATTTGAAACGAAAGGTTTCAAACTTTTAAAATCATCATTTAATGTTGTACATTTAGTGGCGAAATTGGAATATTTCTGTGACATTGCCACCTATTTGAACACAATTCAGTATCTACGGCACTTGAATATAACATTCAGGAATATAATATGTGACATTACATATGCAATCTATTCTTTCAGTTTTATCTACTGTCTCGTTTAAATATCGCAGTTTCATTTAATAATTGGGCTTACATCTTATTAATAAATCGCGTGTTTCCTTCTACCAACCAAAACGTTAGTTTCATGAAATCGTTATCTAACACGTGTGATTCCTTCAACCCTTTACTGTCGCAAACAGAGTGAGCAATACATTGCAAAACACTATCTATTGGACATGTGTTCCTCAAAATGACTTTTTTTTACTAATTGTGCAAAATTTTACGAGATTCCCAAATTTTAATAAAAAAAAATTATTTTTCTTAATTTCTGAAGCAAGAGTGAAAAAGTGAGAAACACAGTTAGGGAGATAGAAACATAATACTAACCCGTGTGACCAGCCATTCTTGAGCTTTAATTCTTTACACAACCACCTGAAAAGTTTTCTTCAAATTGCAATTTATTATGTTCAAAGCATAAAAGAAAACAATGCAGTGGATCATCGGCCTCTAATTGTTACGCTATAATTAAATAATCCCTTGAAAAGCTTTCGGTCGTAATTGTTTGATTAACAAAACACAATGTACTGACGTTAATTTGAAGAGCAAATTAAAAAAACATGCATGTCGTCAGATGCTGTGTAATAATTAGTTCGCATAAAAACAAGTGCAATCACCTATATATATATATATATATATATATATATATATATATATTGTGTGTGTGTGTGTGTGTGTGTGTGTGTGTGTGTAATGTGGTTAAATAAATAAAAACAGGACCAGAGAATTGTCAACACAAATATTACAATCTTATCACGTAGGCTATCTATTACCGGTGAAGAGACCTACCCCACGATGCTTCAAATGTCCAAAATATTAAATGGTTACTTTCCTTTTTACAAATATGTGGCGTGCTTAAAACGTACTTGTCACATAATTTTCGAAGTAAATTGGTCAGTTTGAACAAAATTAAAATATGTATATATATATATATATATATATATATATATATAACTTATGTAACAACACACTTAATATGCTTAGAAAAGAAAAATAATTAAAATTTTCTTACAAATATAATAATAATATCAAAATAATATTTAATAAAACAAAAGATAAAATTGACACATTAAAAATTTCTGGTGTTGTATATAAAATTCCATGTTTAAATTGTAATAAAGAATACATTGGACAAACCTGTAGAGCTCTGAAAGATTGCTTAACACAACATAAAAGTGACAGGTTAAACAAAATTTCACGTGTACTAAGCGAAAAAAACTCTATTGATAAAATTCATTATCAAAATTTTGCAGAAATTAAAATTTTACAATTATAAAATAATAATAATCATAAGTGTTTGAAATAATTAAAAATAAAAATCATATTAATGAGAAAAGTCAAATTTCAACAATTGATAATAGTTACACCCATTTACTGAGTTTCGAGAACAAAATATGACTTTTAACATAGCTATTTTATTTTTTACTACTTAGTTTTTTGATATACTTCGTTTTTATAACCCATTTTATTAAATTATATGTTAACCTAAAATTTCTTTCAGGACACTTTTTTAACCTACGACTCAAAACTTATTTTTAAATTAATCTCGACATAAATATTTAACAAACGAATCAAAATTTATAAATTTTTTCTGCCTGTTCCTTTTGTAAAAAATTTGTAATATGGTTTTAGTTAAATTGGTATTTTATCTTTGTGCTTAAACTTAATTTGCATGTAACTTTAATTATATTATTTTTCTTGTTCAATTTATATGTCTGTTATTTAATTTAGCCTTGATAAAGAAAATAAATTTTTGAAAGTTTGGAATAGTATTAAATAGTTTGAATTAAAATTGACGGAATAAAGAAATACTTTATATAAATACATATATATATATATATATATATATATATATATATATATATTAAAGATTAAATTAATTTAATTATATATACATTACATATTATTTTATTTTTATATTATGGGAACCAACCAGTCAAAAGGACCCTAGACGTTTGGGATAATTTTAAGATTCAGGATTTGGAAAATTTCAAGTACCATCTCACGAAAGAGACTTTTAAGTGTTGCGGCTACATCGTACCTAAACCACCTTAGTGGAAGACGGACACTATCCCCTCCACTTTTTTTACGTCACAAGCCCCGCCCTCTTTCACTTTTTTATATGCCCACGTGGGCGACCATATTTTCCACCCTTATTTTTTATTAGCTTACGTGTAGGACGTATTTTTTCACCCCTATTTTTTACACACCCCCGTGTGAGACCGTATTTTCTACCCTTTCTTTTCGGAGGCCCTTTTCAAGCCTAATTATTTTTACTCGCTTACGTATAGGGCGTGTATTTTCACCCCCATTTTATGACAGCTCACGTGTAGGACGTGTTTTTTCACCCTATTTTATGACAGCTCACGTATAGGACGCGTATTTTCAACCCTTATGGTTTCTTTTCGAGGGTCAACCCTAATTAGAGCCTTTTCTGCACATGCTCACGTGAGGGCTGGTCTTGGTGCTGGGGGTTGGACCTGGACCTAGGTCTTGGACTTGGAGTTGGTCTTAGGGTTATTTTTGATGGTCATCTAATTAAGGTCCTTTTGGCTATATTAAGAGCAGTGCCCCTGGAGGTTAGGCAAATGCACACGCATACAATGTTGGAAATTGCATAATGAATAAGATAGTATTATTAAAATTATCGATCCTATTGTTTTAAAATGGTCATATGCTATTGGATGATCTTTTACCTATACGAGAAAACGTATTTCTAATAAGGAGGTTCTTGTAAGACACGTGTAGGGCTTCGCAACTTGTTCTCAGGCCTTCGCCCCCTGACCGGAGATGGTGTGGGAACCTAACCTTATAAGACAAGTGTAGGAGCTTAGCCCCTATCGTGGCCCCCTTGATGCAATTGTATGACGGTTCTAACATAATATTACAGCTGTAGGACTTCCTCCCATCATACAAAATTGTATTCTAATAAGGAGGTTCTTGTAAGACAAGACCTGTATCAGGGTCTGCGCCCTGGCCACTTTGAGTAAAAATTGATTTTAGCGCCATCTAGTGGCGTATAGACTAATGAACCTCTTCTATAATAGAAGCTGATAATGCATACCTCTCTCTTGCTCTATCTTGTGTCTTCCTCCCCTTCTCTCTTTCACACACACACAAACAAATCAATTAATTAATCAATCTCAAACAAATCACGCTCGATCACCAGATCAATCTCAATCAATTAATTAATCAACTGAAATTATGTCTTACAGTTTGCGGAAACCAGATTACAGTTCAAACTGAATATATTAAAGTCTAATTAAATATGACGTGAAATAATAAATAGTTTCTACCCTAATACAATGATGCTTTATGTATAGGCAGATCCTCTAAACAGCCACCATCTATACATTCGGAATATCATATCTGATTTATTTGCATGTTACTTGTAATTACTTACACACAAAATTGTTTCATTGTAATGTGTTCATTAACAGTTGTAAAAACCCATTAAAAAGTAATAATCACTTATATATAACATAGAGTTAAATGAAATTAACATGTTTTTAAGAATATCAAACTGATATAACGAAAATAAAAGGCAAAAGGTTTTAATGGTTTTATTATTATACGTGAATTAACAATAACTACAAGTTTAAAATCCACGAATACGTAACAGCTATTTTGAGAGTTGGTCTTATGACGTCATCCTATAAGAGTAATAACACATTTTAAAAATCTTTATCGACATTTTTGTTAGCAATATCAGGTAAAAAACATATATTAAAAATAATACGCTTACCTTTAGAAGTTTTTTTTCCTTCAACTGTACCACACGTTGAACTGACATTTTTTTATACAACGTGTCTCACTAAAATACAATTTGTGAATGGCTGGATATAAACAGGCCATTACATACCGACCATTACCTATCTTAGAAAGTAATACAGAAAACCGGAATACCGCTACTCGTATTTAGCAATCATGTTGTACTTACAAAAATTTGCATTTAAAACGCTTACAAATATTTTAAAAATTTTGCTAACGCAGAAATTACATTAAATAATTGAATCTTCAAATTACATAAAACTATTGTATACTCAATTACGTTTAACACACACACACACACACACACACACACACACACACACACATGTGATTCACGTTATATGGATTTTTATCAGTTGGGATTAATATCAATGTCAACTAAACGTTTTAAAACAATTTCTAATCTGAAATAAGAGTGACGTAATCTAATTTTATTTGAAATTTCATGGAGAGCATCATCATCATCGAGATTTTGAGATACAATCACCTCATCGTCTTCACCTTGAACGATTATATTGTAACAACCTATAAAAGTAGCTAATAACCCCTGACATGGAAATTTCATTGAGAGCATCATCATCATCATCGAGATTTTGAGATACAATCACCTCATCGTCTTCACCTTGAACGATTATATTGTAACGACCTATAAAAGTAGCTAATAACCCCTGACAGCTTTTATTATTATTACATGGACATGAGGTTAGCCCTAAATTAACTGGTTTCAACACGGCTCTGGAAATGCTGCACACGCTTCAAATCTTTCAGTTCGTTCGCAGAAGTTGTACCGTATTCATTTCCTTCAATTTTAGCTGCATTCTGTTTCGAGACTGTAGTACGTTTTCTAATACATAAACATAATCTTCAATACTGTGATACGTGTAGCAGCAAAACACATTAGCTAGTTAGTTTCACCTCTATATTATTTTACATGCAAGCCTGACCTTATCATAAATAAGTAAATCTGTCAAAAAGCTAATTAAACATAACTCCACAGACTGGGTATAGCAAGCAGCGTTTCCAATTATAGCTTTTAGTCAACACAATAGTGCCTACCACTACATACAATCGACAAGCACTGCTTTAGCACGAAGATTAAACAAAAACACGCACACACGCAAGCTCACACGAACGAACGCCCGTACGCACGCTCCTACGCTCGCACGCTCGCACGCACGCACGCACATACGCATACACACACACGTACGCTCACACACGCACACACGCGCGCACACACACAGACACAGAAACAGACACAGACACACACACACACACACACACACACACACACACACTCACACACACACACACACACACACACACACACACACACACACACACACACACACACACACACACACGAGAGTACGAAAACACTCAAACGCAAAAACACACTGACACAAAAACACGACAACACGCTAAAGCGAAAACACGCTAACACAAAAACACACAAACGAAAAACGCTACAACGAAAATATGCTAACACAAAAATTCGCAAACGCGAAAACATACAAATGCGACGTGTAAAACGAAAACACGCAAATACGAAAACACACAAACTAAAACACGCCAACACAAGAAAAACACGCAAAAAGAAAACACGCTAAAGCGAAAACTCGTAAACCTGCAAACATGAATCAAGACGGTGGAGCACCGTTAGGAAAAAAAACAAGTTTATTAACAAAATTGAAGGAAATCTTAACGTTTGAAAATATATTATTATTATTATTATAAACAACAATACATCATTATTATTTAATAACATGCTTTATCGGTTTTCTTCTTCTTCTTGAACCGTGATTCGTCGTCATCATCATCTGATTTTGAGATTGCCTTCTCCCTACCTCATCTCTTCTTTCTCTTCTGTGAACCATCACCATCACCTTGGATGTGAGATACATTCAGCTCAACCACGTCATCGCTTTCATCATTATCTTGAACGGTTATGTTGTAATAGTTTATTAACAAGTCAGTAAAATCTCTAATGTCCGCTGATGTTGGGTCATAAACAGGAGAATACATTATAATAATGCTCACTCGATGACAGTTACACTTTAAAGAGCGAAACACACGAGAAACAAGTACGCAGCTAGCCTAGGGTCTTGTGCGCAAGCGCGCTCGTCAATGTTCGGGTAGAATCGGTTAACTTCGGGGGATATCTGAAGTATTGACCTAACCACGCTCTAACATCGCCCCTAGGGACATGTTTATAAATCTAAACGCCTCTTTTATGGTCGAGGTATCTTCTCCTAAGACGGCCGTCCTTATTAGAATACAATTTTGTATGATGGGAAGAAGGCCTACAGCTGTAAGATTAAGTTAGAACCCTCATACAATTGCATCAAGGGGGCCACGATAGGGGCTAAGCTCCAACACTTGTCTTATAAGGTTAGGTTCCCACATCATCTCCGGTCAGGGGGCGAAGGCCTGAGAACAAGTTGCGAAGCCCTACACGTGTCTTACAAGAACCTCCATATTAGAAATACAACGTTTTCTCATATAGGTAAAAGTTTATCCAATAGCATATGACCATTTTAAAACAATAGGATCGATAATTTTAATAATAATATCTTATTAATTATGCAATTTCCAACATTGTATGCGTGTACATTTGGCTAACCTCCAGGGGCACTGCTCTTAATATAGCCAAAAGGACCTTAATTAGATGACCATCAAAAATAACCCTAAGACCAACTCCAAGTCCAAGACCTAGGTCCAGGTCCAGCCCCCAGCACCAAGACCAGCCCCTCATGTGAGCATGTGCAAAAAAGGTTCTAATTAGGGTTGACCCTTGAAAAGAAACCATAAGGGTTAAAAATACGCGTCCTACACGTGAGCTGTCATAAAATAGGGGTGAAAATACACGTCCTATACGTAAGCGAGTAAAAATAATTAGGGTTGAAAAGGACCTCCGAAAAGAAAGGGTAGAAAATACGGTCTCAAACAGGGGTGTGTAAAAAATAGGGGTGAAAAAATACGTCCTACACGTAAGCTAATAAAAAATAAGGGTGGAAAATATGGTCGCCCACGTGGGCATATAAAAAAGTGAAAGGGGGCGGGGCTTGTGACGTAAAAAAGTGGAGGGGATAGTGTCCGTCTTCTACTCACCTTAGATGTTACGAAACACATAACACGTTTCAGACTTTTACTATTTCCTCGTATGGTCTTTTTTAAGGACCTTATTGGTGAGTTTGGGTATGAAAGTGTAAAATATCATTATTATCACATATAACTAAATACTTATCCTCTTAGTAAAGAAATAAATTAAATATGAAAAACAGATCAATACACCGTCTAACGGACGAAGGGTAATAGTGAAAAATGTCATAATCAAAGTATAAAATTAACAAAATTTAAGCAAATTATGATGTAAGTGTAAAGTTGTGAAAAACTTTCATTCGAAATTGATAAAAGGATTCAAAAATAGGCGATGGACAAACCAATTAAGGATGTAATCAGATCTAACAAAGAAATAGTTTTGGGTTAATAATAGTAATTGGTATTGCACAGTGAATGCACAATATGGAAATTTAATACGATTTTTAATTTTAATCTTAACTGTATAAGTTAAATTATTCAAATTAATTAGAAATACTAATATTTTAAAGGGGCGAAAAGGAGCGGGGACAGATGGCGGAAAGGCCTATGATATTATGGTAGTTGACTATTACGTCACAAAAAGTAAGTAGCTAAACATTTAGTTTTTTGAAGATATTCAGTAATCCGTAAATTCTTTCAATAAAACAAAAGTACCAACGCAATTTTTTTTTTCAATTCTCACATTTGAATCCTGTAGTTCCTCCACGGTGGTATTAATGTCTTATAAATATTCAGTGTAAAATTGGACTATTGTAATTACTGAATTAAAAGATACAGTACTAAATTGAACAATTGATTTAAGTACCTCTATCTGGTTGTTTTTTTGTTCAATTCGAAAGAATTTGCTTCAAATTTATTTTTTATTTATAAAGTAAAATTAGTAGCAACATGAGTTTTAACTCATAAATCGCTGCATATAGCAAAAATAGAAGAGGAAGACGACTTGACGTACTTACCTTTCAATAAAAATTTAATGATCTACTCAAGTTGTTCTTTTTAATAACATTAAAAATAAACAATTTTTGTATTGAAGCTAACCATAGAATTTGTGGTCTGAAAGCAGACATGAAGTGTGCATTGGATCGAAGAGGTAGAAATGTGCATTAACTAAACACATATTTATTATATTAATACAATAATACACTTATTATCGCAGCGAATGGTATCCTTTGCTTTATTTACACAGAGAGAGTTTGTATCAGCCAGAAGTTTTTTTGTTAACAATTTGTAAACAGACAAAAATGTTATGTTTCTAAATGTAATTTCTGCCCTTAACTACTGTAAATTAAAATGAGCTCTGAACCCCTATCAAAAATTTTTCCATAGAAATTATATCTTAGCTCTGTTTTACAGTGGATCCTTTCGTACACTACTAAAGTACAACCATTGAGTAAAACCATTGTTTATGTATAAACAATGGTAAAACTTTCATTAATCAATGGTACAACATACAAGTATTTATACAAGTTAAAAAATAAATTATTTTAACCGACGTAAGAAGGATTGTAATTTTGTTACAATTTTTAAGCGTTTCATCAACAGCAACTGATTGTCACATAATTAACAAACATAGTTAAATGTTTAACATTAACCACAAATTGAATAGTGTTTAATTAGCAAAAGTAAAACCACTATTTTGAGCAAATATTTTAGTAATAACTATATAGTTTTTCACTTTAGGATTATCTTTACAAAAATCTAATGCATCATTAAAGTTATTCCTCAATAGGATTAAAACCTGTATTTATTTGAACTGTAAGGGTAAATCAATCCTTATTTGTATATGGTATCAGTTATCAGGATTAACACAAAGGTGAAAAAGATATTAAGATTTATATACAATAATATTTAGGCATTAAAACATAAACACTAACATATCAACACATAAAATCAGTTCGTGTACTAGTAAAAATGGTGAGAATGCATAATTTTGCTAAAACACATGAAGGATCTAAAATAACACACGTTGAGGACAAACGCATTGATATCACAAAAAAAAAATCACAAAACTGTTATTTTCTAAACAAATATTTATTGCCATTTCACAAGACATCCTAAACAATGCGAATTCCAAATAGAAAAAATATACAACGCGGAGCGTAGTTGATTACTCACTGTGCAAATTAATTGTGACCAAAGTTATCGTTCTACAGTTGTCTGTTACACGTCACCCGTTAAAGAAATAGATGCAATTTCTTTAAGTTGTAACAATGGGGTGGTCAGTAGCTCAATACGTTATTACTTCGTTTCTCTTATGAAACCAAGTGTATCGCGTAAAAGACGAATTTTTCGTAATCGTTTTAATTTGCCTAGACGTAATGTGGTTCCTACTCATAATATAATCAGTGCGTGGGTTAAAAGGTTTCAAAATAATGGTACTATCGTAGATGTTAAATCGTGCCTAACACAGCCCACGTACACCAGCTCGTAAGCTGACCAGAGCCATGAATCTTTCTTGGAATTCAACGGGGCATATATTGAAGGCACTACATTTTCTACTTTTACCCGCATACCAACTCAAAAGGTCTTCATCTTTACTCACAATGCTAATATTTTACGTTCATTGAAAATTTAAAAGTTTAGTTATCTTGGATTATATTCAAAATGTATCAGTAATTTATTTGTTTGTGGTATCTGTTAATTTGCACAATTTTGCAGTGGCATTTCTTGGAAGTGTTTGATTATTTAACGTAATGGGTTATGAAAATTTCTATCCTAGAGTATTTGTTATTTTGATTTTGGCCATAAGTTCATCTTGAGACACGCTTTGAATGATAACGTAACGTCGATTATAAAGTGAATAGGTCGTTGACCGATCAGCTATTTAGTTTTGCAGATGATAGTTTTGCGAGTAATCACAGTTTTTTTGAAGTTTTTTATAGAAATCGTATGATCAACTGTCGATTACCTGGATTTACCAAAAGGTAAGCAGTTTGTTTATTTGTTTGGGAATGGTCTATGTACTTTTCGGATTTAGAGATTACACCGATTTTGTCGTTTATTAAATTTTAGGACTTCATACATATTTGATCGTGTTTGTGTAGCTTTGTTGTGACGTAGTTTTCGTTTTGAAGTGAATAAATAATTGCCGTATTGATCAGTTATCTTAGATTATTTGAGCCAATAACTTTGACGTGGAAGTTTATCGAAATATTTAATGAGTTTTAGTTTTATCATCGCAATTTTGCAGCTTTTATATGAAGCTTAAGATTTTATTGAAGTTTGGGTTAACTTTTCGTAAATATTCTTTAGCTAGAATTTTAGGTAGGAGAGTATCTTATTGAGAGTGAACATTAACATTATGGTTTCCTGTTAAGCCATTGTAATATCTACCCCACGACGTTTTCCTGCTACAAATGTACCTAACAAGTGGCGCCTGTTTGACATTTTTTTTCCAACTTTGACGTTATGGAGTCGTGACGAGTGCCCTTTTGCAGCATTAAGTAAGAACCCCGCGCAGACCACTGAGCTATGCCGTGCGCGCACGTTGCCTTTACGGGCTGATGCTCTATTGAGTATTTGGCCTGTAACAACACTAGATGGTAAGTTTAGGAGAATGAAATGGTTTTCAATCAATTCTTTTGGTGGATGATTTGTCCAGTATATTACATTTCGTTTATTTACAGTATCATCCAAATTAAAATGAGCAAAAGTGAAATCTTTTGAGTTGGTATGCGGGCAAAAGTAGGTGAAAATGTAGTGCCTTCAATATATGCTCCGTTGAATTCCAAGAAAGATTTAGGGCTCTGGCCAGCTTAGGAGCTGGTCTACGTGGGCTATCTTAACCGCTTCTCTTATCCAAGCAACATTGCCTGGTGTTGTAATCGTGTTAGGCCTTCAATGTTTAACATCTACGATACTGCCACGGTTTTGAAACTTTTCAACACACACACTGATTATATTATGAGTAGGAATCACATCAGGTCTAAGAAAATTAAAACGAATACGAAAAATTCTTCTTTTACGCGATAAAGAAATGGCATCTATTCCTTTAACGGGTGACGTGTAACAGACAAATGTAGAACGATAACTATGGCCACAATTTAATTTCCACAGTGAGTAATCAATTACGCTCCACGTTCTATAAATACCAAATTTTGCAATTTTCTATTGTCTCTATTTGGAATTCGCATTGTTTAGGATGTTTTCATCTTTTAAGAGATGTCAAATTTGCATATGATATGAAGCAAATTTCTAATTACAAAGGCATAAAGCAAAGAATTTTCACTATGTGTTTGTGTTTCTATAAACAAAATAAATTTGTAGCGCATTACTTTAAATTTCGATTTATCGCGTACACAGCGACCTTGTGAAATGGAAACAGATATTTGTTTAGAAAATAACATTTTTGTGATTTTTTTGTGATAATATCAATCCGATTGTACTCAAGTTGTACTGTTTTAGATGTGTTGTAGCAAAATTATGTGTTCTCGCCATTTGTACTAGTACACGAACTGATTTTATGTGTTCATATGTTAATGTTTATGTTTTAAAGCCTAATTCTTACGTTTGTATATAAATCCTAATATCTTTTTCACCTTTGTATTAATCCTAGATAACTGATGATATCATACACAAATAAGGATTGATTTAGCCTTACTGTTCAAATAAATACAGGTTTTAATCCTATTGAGGTATAACTTTAATGTTGCATTAGATAATCCTTAATCACACTAAAGTGAATTGCTGTATAGTTATTACTGGAATATTTGCTCAAAACAGTAAACGTACATATTTAATCTTGGAGTCTTTACTGGATTTGTATGTGGTAGCACAATTTTACTTAAGAAATACTACTTATTCAAAATTATTACTTTTATGGTGTCTTACCTATTGCACACCCTGTAGACAAGGTAGAA
The DNA here is from genome assembly GCA_036346205.1 of Vesta saturnalis. Classification (NCBI taxonomy): domain Eukaryota; kingdom Metazoa; phylum Arthropoda; class Insecta; order Coleoptera; family Lampyridae; genus Vesta; species Vesta saturnalis. The sequence continues at coordinate 31,931 of JARFJB010000433.1, forward strand.
TTTGATATTATACCACTCTTTCTTTCGGTAGACCAATGGTATGGTTTCAGGAAGTCCCTGGGCGCAACGTCTCGAATTTCTGGGCTAATTCAAGAAGTTCGGTCAGTTTAGTGAAGTGTCTCTGGCGGATGTAGTATTTATACTCCAGATGGCGGTCACGTATTCAGTGGCTTTTTCGCGTGATTTTTGCAATTGGTTGCGGATTTCTTTCTCAATCTGAAATTTGTGTCGAGGTTGCAGAAATTGTAAGAAATCTTGCCAGGTTGTCCAGGATCGTTGATGGTTCCAATACCATAACAGGGTGATTTCATTTAGTAACTCCGGGAGAGCTAGTAATAAATCGCCATCCGCGATGTTGTAACAGACTTGTAATTCTTCTATCATTTCTAAGAATGAAATTGGGTCGCTGATGCCGTCGTATTTCACGCCCTTATCGCAAACGTCGGCGCGTCTGGTTCCGGTAATGCCTGGGTGTTCCACAGCAGGTGGTGGTATCTGAGCGGCTGGTTTTATAATTTCAGGTGCTGGGACGGTTACTTGGCCTTTTCCTGTGCGTAGATATCTGACTAACCTGGTTCGAAGTGCTTCTACGTTTCCTCCCGTCTCCAGTTCATATTTGCGGGCTTCCTCCACTAATTCCACCTTCTTGAGATGGTAAATCCATCCTCCCCTGGTGTCGGTATCTTCCGAGTCGTTTAGTAAACCCATTCCGTCTCTGGAAGGTTACTGGTACTTCTGGTGTCCACTTGGAATCTGTAAACAGGAATTATTTAGGGCGTTCAGTGTTTCTCTAACCCCAGCGTTAGGATGCCATTTATGTAAGCCTACGTTAGGGGCCATCTATGTAAGCCACTGGCTTACGATAATTGATTTTAAAGTGCTTCGGTTAGCTCAAGTCGGGTCTTGTCTCAGCAAGACGGGGGAATGTCGTATTTTAGTGCTTAACACTGTCCACCTTAAATAATTACAATAAAATGTTTTGAACGTATGTTAGCATGTAGGTTATAATGCTAAATAAAAAAATATATATAGATATAATTATGTACAAAACAAACTGATATCTTCTCTGGCGTCGCTGGCCTCTGGAAGTGGTCGGTGCAGTTCCTTATTGGATCCTGATTCGTTTCTGGGGAAAGATAGATCAATGGTAGCTTAATATACACGCATAAGCGCTTTTACAACAGGAAATAAAGATAAGCGTTAGTGAAAGTTATTATGAGAAAGCCAGATCCGTCTCTGTAAACGATAGTAACTCTTAAAATATTTATAAGGGGATATTATGTAGGCCAATACTCTCTCTTCCGGGGTAAAGCGCAGGTCAGTTATGGAAAATCGATATTATAATGTTGCGTTGGAGCGCAAGGCACGGCCCGAAGGTTAGGCGATTTTCGGTCTTAAAAACACTCAAGTAATAAACACTACATCATATATATTAAAAGTAACTATAATCATGGAAAAATAAACAGTCAGCGAAATATCTAAACACATGAAATGTAACTCTCAAATAAAATTTCTGTAGTCTGATTTGGAATAATTCCTGCAGAATTCCAACAACCCCAACTTTATCTATTTTATGTATCCTAAATTTTAATTAACATCACAAGAATAAAGAAAACGTTGAACATCCAAATTTTACTATTCTGGCAGTACGTATTATATATATATATATATATATATATATATATATATATATATATATATATATATATATATATATATATATATATATATATATATATATATATATATAGTTTCATTGAATATGCTTTATATATTGAATTGTTGTTTAAACGTTCCGTAATTAAAATTAAACCAGAAGGCATAATCATTCGTCTAAATGACAAACATTTGTTAAAATCACCAACACATAAATTCAGAAAACTATGTTGAAACTTCGATAATATCTCAACCAGTGGATGCGGAAAATCCTCGTACGGTAATGTTCGGTACACCCTCGCGGTATGGTATAACTAGTTCCCTCTTACTACACCAACCCCTTCCGCGTACATTGCGAAGTCGCAAACAAGTGTGAGCCTTCAACTATATATTGGACAAGACTGCCTTCAACATCGTCCAGACTTCGCCATCTTCCATTATATCCCTGTACATCTTAATTAACCAATAATAACAACTTATTACTTAAATTTTAAATTGCGTCAAAGGCGAATTGAATTCGTGAGCCGAACTTAAAAATTGCAACAGAAAAATACATAACAAGCGGTTTGTTTTGAATGTAATTGATACAATTGACGCAATTTTAATGACAATACTTAATATGATTTACAAAATTTACAAAATACGAACAACTATTATTTACCACGGAACTAATTAATTCACACTTACCTAGTAAAGAGGGAATTCCACTATCTATCCATGTCACTATGTAAACCAAATTTTAATTTAAAACTCCAATCTAAACTTGATAAATAAACCAGAACACATTATTTCGTTTTCAAAATACGGAATCTAAATGCGATTACCATGTGTAAAAATTTCGAATACTTTACAAATACGTAAAAGGAAAAAACGTTACAATCTAAAAGATTCCAAAAATTTGTGCGTTATCAAGTTCAATTTCATGAACTTATACTACATTTCAGATGTCCGGTATTAATGAATAAGTTATAGTTTCGAAACTAATGACAAATACTCTCTAAAATCACGACCACGTGCAGTATAAGGTCAGCCAGTTTGAGATCTTCGTACCAGAATAATTCAGAACGTTATATCGGAATGTTAGAAACTTTCATAATTGACGAATTAAGTAAGGGGTATTGCGTAGATCCAAATTCTCATTATTTTCTAGCAAGATAGAGTACTCTCTTCGCTCTACCGATATATCTATTCCTAATTTTCCTTCTTTCAGAATATTTAAAAAGGGACAATTTTGTCTGGATCACCGTATTACTTATAATGTAAAAACGTCTTTTAAAGAATTATTTAAAAAATAATTATGAAAATTTATGTTTGTTCTACTAGCATGTGAATGGTATTTTACCTCTGTTATTATAAGAGCTGCAAAATCGGTCAAATGGACAATGTTTCTCAGGATTCTATCACCATTCCAGAAGTGCTATTACATTTTATCAATTTTTGTTTGGTTTTTGAAGAAATTGTGGGAAACCGAAATGGTGCATTTCTGACATACCCCCGTAGCTCGGTTATTAGAGAACATACGGTATTTTGGTTTAAACATTCTACGGGTACTTTTTTAAAAACTTTGCAGTAAAAAATAAAACAAAAGAATATTTTTTTCAGATTTCGAGATAATGAGTATAGCTTTCTTTTTTCTTATGGGCGCCATATTGGATTATTCATGCATGAAGTAGTATTTTTTTCCTCTTTTAAAAATGTATCACATGTTAATCTAGTTAGGCCATGGATCACTATAACGTTCAAGTGCTTTGACGTTCACTAATTAATACCTCCTTCAATAGACAACTGAATGCTTCAATAATTATGAAAAAGCACAAGCTATACAATTAGGAAATTATTCTTGAATTATTATTGATAAAATTTATTGAACGAATGAATTGCGATCATTTACAATAAAACTGATTTAAATCAATTATAAATGTCTAATTTAAGAGAATTGTTCTGTGTGGCCACCACCTTGATCAAAACATAGCGTTTCGAACTCTTTCTTCTAAAATTGCAATTCAAATGCGCAAGTTTCGTTCCGGGATCTAGCAGGCCACAAAATGTCGCCATTATTCGCAATTAATCTATTGGGAAAGTTTTGTTCTAAATAATTCTTTACAACGGCTGCATTATGAGCTGGACAGCCATCGTGCATAAATCAAATTTGATCCAAGTACCACACAGCTGCCCTTACAGCTGGTATTATTTGCTCTTGTAAGAGTTCAAGATATCATGTTGCATTTAAATTGAAATTAAAAATGAATGGTCCAATTAATTGATTTCCTAAATGTAATAATTTCTAAAATTTTTGAATTTCATTTTACATCTACCTAACATTGAATCCAAATTTTGATTGAAATCGTCTTTGTGAGGTGAGATGTGGGTTTTCTACAGCTCAGTGATGGGTATTACGCCTGTTGAAAAGTCCGCAATTGGAAAATCGAGTTCTCATAATATTTTCATAGAAATATTGGGATCTGCTCGCATATTTTAGATGTACCATTCACAAAATCTTATTCTTCGTGGAAAATCATTTGCTGATAAACCTTGTACTATCCTAGACTTGTATGGATGGTATTTATTGGCGTGCAGTACTCGATGGACCGAAGACTTAGGAATATTTGTTTCATTACCAATTTTTCTAACTGATACTGTTTGTGTATTGTAACACAAAATTATTTCTTTCCTCATTTTCAACGATATATTTATGATTTCTGGGTATTACGAAACCTCCATAATTCAATAACAGATTTCTAAAATTTGCGTTTGGTTGATGTCGTTCAAGAAATGTATTTACATAAATTTCAGCAGTCGCTGCAGCCTTTCTGTGGGCTGCGACATGAAAATTTTTTCTTCATCTGTATATTTAAGAGCCATGTCTAATGGTTGGGAATTTCAAAATTATAATTTAATGGAAATTAAACACCAAAAACATACAACTGCGAATTCAAAAAAAAAAAGAATTAAATGCGATGGACTCAACACAAAAGGTAATTTTAATTAAACTAACTAAAATTTGTCAGTTCTAAGATAAACAAATTGTTGGCTCGCCTACAAGACCTTATCGAGCACAGCAACAAAATTTTTAGTAGAACATTTTTAGATATTTGTTTATTAGTATTCATTGAAAAGAAAATACGATGTTGTGATACATTTTTGAAAAGAGTAAAAGAAATGCTATTTAATGCATTAAAAATCCATAAGAAGAAAGAAAGCTATAGTCATTACTTCGAAATCAAAAAAATATTCTTTTGTTTTATTTTTTACTGTAAAGTTATTAAAAAAATACCCATAGAATGTTTAAACCAAAATACCGTATGTTCTCTAATAACTGAGCTGCGGGGTCTGTCAAAATGCACCATGTTGGTTTAATAGCACTTCTGGAATGGTAATGGAATCCTGAGAAATATTGTCCATTTGACCAATTTTGCAGCTCTTATAACAGAGATGCAGCTCCGATTTGGGATATATATATATATATATATATATATATATATATATATATATATATATATATATATATATATATATATTTGACAAGCCGTAACTTGCAACAAATGACAATCCGAAACAAAATTTCCTTGCAAACTACAATTATTTTAGCTCGTAGAATCTCCTCCCAGGTTTACTGATGGACTTTTAGAACACCCTGTATATATATATATATATATATATATATATATATATATATATATATATATATATATATAATCCAAAATATTATATTTGAGGTCATCATGCCTTATACGAATATCGTTGGTTTAAGAGATGTGGGGTGTTAAATTTCATTCTGAAATTTCTATATAATTGAGAAAATTTTGATAGCATGATACTGAAAATTGGTAGGGTTTTCAACAATATCATTATTCCGTAATGTGTATTGAACTTACTTACTTACAATATATGATTTTGAGGAATTTGATCCTTGCAAGCGTCAATCAACCAATTAACCAATAGATTTAAAAAATTGAATGTATTTTCACATATGTACCATTACGCTGATTGTTTATTTGAATTTATATCATTGGCATTATATACGAATAGTGTTATTGACTTGCTAGTAATATTTTATTACTGTGCATATTATTGTAACTTCACTCTTTTGTTAATGCGTTATTATTGTTAACGGAGTATCAAATTTAAAAATGAGATATTTTGTTTACGTTCAAGTTGCCAGTATTTTATTTATTTTATGGAATTTTCATTTTCAGAGATACATGTCGTAAGGTTTAACGTAACATAAAAATTGAGTAAATAAGGTCATCTGATCTTCTGGGACGTAATTTTTTGGAAAGTACATGCAATTATTTTGAAGCTTTGTAGGAAACATCGTACCGGCTATTAATTCACTGATTTACCTGGTTTGCGACATGAAGTTTTAAACGTCTGTTTGACGTAGATTATTGTTTTAAAATGTTCTTGTAATGAACTTGTAAAAGGGTTTCAAAATTATCCTAAAAAATTGTTATTATAATTATTTAATTTCCATTTGTAGGTTAGAACGTAGTGTTGTTCCACCAAATATTTTCAAATCGAATTTACACAATTGTAGAGCAGGTAATTACCTGCTCTACAATTGTCAATTATAAATAAATGGCGAATTCTTGTTGCACAATGACTTTTTGTGTGGTGGTCCAAGCAACTCGCTTAACTAAAGCAAAAACAATATTTTTAAATATTACTTTGTACAATTACATAGTGTTCGACTTTTTTATGATTATGAGCGACAAATGACTTAATTTGAGGTGGAGTCCTGTTTTTCAAAAAAGAATTTTGCGATTTTATTTCTAAGCATTCTTCAAATATGGAACAATTTTATCATATCTCCAAGTTGTTTAATGGCAGCTTGTCTTTCTGGAGAAGTCCATGATTGTCGTTTAACCCTAGAACGGTATCGTGTTTTATAGGTTGGTTAATGGTATCGCCACGTAAATATTACGTGATTCTAGCATTACAATACTTTTTTGATTTTTGGGCAAAATTATTTTTGATTGTATGGTTTCTATCACAGAAAGGTCAAACAAATAAAAAAATGTTATTTTGAACTATTTTTATTAGAAAAAACTTAAAACAAATTTATAAAAATACTGAAAATAAGTAGGTAACACAAACATAAAGTTAAACTACTGACAACAATCTGAACAAATTTTTCTGATGCTGACCACATATTGCTTTATTGCACTTTAGGCAATATGTGGTTGTCATTCTTTTTGCGCTAGGACATATTCTACAACAGGTTCTTACACCCTTTTGTTCTCTCTCGCCCGGTTGATTTTCTCCTTGATCTTGTCCTGTAACATCAGAAATTATATTCTTCAACTCTCGACTAAGATTGACCCACGATTTAGACGTTGAACCTGCCAGTTATATGTAAGACGCTTATGCAGTTCAAACATGAACACATTTCTAGATATAGGCTTTCCACCATAGGATGTGACGTTATGGGAATATAAAATGTAAGCATTGATACATTCCATATTTATTATGTTGTAGAAGACACACATAGGCCACCTTTTTGTTTTACGGTTGCAACATTTGATCAAAGGTATCCACTTCCCCCTTTGTTGAGTTATAATTATTACTCATTTCTAGTTTGTGATTGGATTCATTTACAGAATTAGTTTGATGCATAGATGATAACAAGGGCACCAATTTTTGGGGCTTTGGCTTGTATGATAGCAGGGATAAATTGCTGCTACTATATCCAAATAAAGACGTACCCGCTTGTCGTTCTTTGTTATTTTCAATAAAACTGGATGGCACTTCAGCTTTATTTTTTTAACGTTCAAGTACAGTTAGCTTATAAGGAGTTTGAAGTAATTTTTCTGCCAAAGTGATGCTGGAAAACCAATTATCCATTGTCACGTTTCTGTTAGAGCCATGGATACATTTCGTCAAAGTTTCCACGCAGTACGCCGCCAGTGGTTGTCCAAAAGTATTAGTGGATTTTCCAACATATGGAAGTACATCAATGAGATACTTCGTTGAAGTATCACAGAGTAAAATAAATTTAATGCCGTACTTGGCCGGCTTACTAGGTAAATACATGCGAAAAGGACACCGTTCCCGAAATCCCACCAATTGTTCATCTATTGTTACGTATGAGCTTGGTTTATAAGATATTTTGCATATTTCAATAAACTCTTCCCAAATTTCGGATATTGGTGCAAACTTAGTTACTTCTCTTCTTTCCCTCTAGTGCTTTTATCGTCAAATCGTAAGCAAGAGAGAAAATCAAATCTCTTTTACTCATAGTGGCCCTGTAACGTGTACCGCAATATGTATTATCAAACATGATCTCAGATGAAAGATGGTTATCTTTTAGGGCAGCAGCAGTATATACAATCCTAGTAGTGCTTTCAATTAATCTAAATTAGTTCCAGATTGAGCTTTATAGCGCTGTTGAGCTAATTCTATCTGCTCGTTTGTGTTAGCGACTACTTTATTTAGGATAGATACCGGTAAGAAAACTTGGAAAGCATGTAAAGGATCGATGATGTTCCGCAAAGGTGCAATAGGTCCAGGTTTTATGTGAACAATGTTACGTGAAGGAGTTTTACCTGTCGACGATGGAGGAGTTGTTTTCCATTGGTATCCATTTTTACCTTCCAACACAGCTTCATCAGGAACAATTAGGTAACTATTAATGGAAGCAGACGAACTTGTACCTGGGACTGGTATCTAAAAAAACCTCAAATTATTTTCAACGAATAGAAATAACATAGAACTGATCTACATGATTTTGTTGAGAAACATTTTCTTTATGGTTTTCTTGGAAACACCTTCTTCAGTTTTTGGTAACTTTTCGTTTTTTCGACCTTTAGAGACGAAAACTTCCTGTTCCTTTCTGTTTTTTCCACACTTCATCTAGATGTTTCTAAATTCACCTTCAGGTGGTCAGATCTATTACCGGAATCATCGGAATCTTCACCATCTTCTTGAATCTCTAAATTATTTTCCAGTTCACTGTCACTACTTTCATACAAAAATCGTTCCAGTTCTTCGATAGATAAACCTCGTGAGGATGAAGCAATAATGTCAGCTAAATTCTATTACAATTATAAGATACCGGCAGAGTAAAATTTATATGCAAACGGTATTGTCACGTCAAATGTACACTAAAAGTTTATGGCTTAATGGTATCGCCAAGTAAGTTTTACGACTTGACTTTTGCTGCGACGCTTCCCATTCAGCAACTGACTGAAACTAATCGACGTGATTTCATGACGTAATATGTAATAGACCCAGAGAAGCACTGCTGGAGGGGAAGACAAAATCTTTACAAACAGGGCGTACTATCAGAAATTGATGGACGTTACGTAAATTTTACGAACGATACCATTCTAGGGTTAATAATTCTTAATAATTAACAAAATGAACAATATCGATTTAAAATCTCAAATGTTTACTCGATGTTTTAGGCAATAAAGGACTTTGATGTGAAAATGACGTCAATGGTAAAGAATAGTCCAAATTAAAGTTTTCTGTGGAAGTGCGGTAGTGTAGCAGTTGTTTAATGATTTAACACTTCTTCATATTGTGTTTCTTTCGTCTCGTCGCCGTTGTTTGACTTACCTAACGGTTTTAGAAAATTTGAGCTACAGATGGAACTTTTGCTGTTCACTGGCGTTAAATGTTTTATGGATATTAACGTGGTGTCGTAAATGATTAGCAATGTTTTTACTAGCGGATCAGCTAACACACTAACACGGTGTAGCAATTTGTGTTCTAAGTTCAGTACCACCTAAAGTCTCTGGATTTGGAGTTCCGCACATGGTTGAATAATGTCTCACAAGTTTGTAAGCTCTTAAATAAGACATACCGAATTTAGAAGAAAATCACAAAAATGCATGATTTTATCAAGATTTGCGGATAAATTTCTAATTTATAAATTATTTGTTAGTACCGAACATTTTTAATGGGGTTTAGATTCTCGTAATTCGATTTAATCATGCAAAAATTTTTGTATTTTCTAAAACGAAAATGAATTATTTACCATATATCAAATTTCTTAAATAAGATTCCGTGTAGAAGCAACTTGCAAGTGCAATCCCTCCGAGGTTTTTCAAATTTAGGCTTCCTGTATGCGCGTAGTGGAAAATTTGAGTTTTTTTCATTAATTAGAGTGGAAGGCGCTAAAAAAAACAATGTGGCCGCAAGTAAAGTTTTTATGTTAGCAGTAGTAGTACAGGCGTAGAAACGTGTACTGTAGAGTGGCATAGTTATCGCGAAACGACGTTGATCAAGGATCGTGTAGACGGAACTTTCCAAAAAGGGTGTTTCTCCCCTAATCCAAAATCCAAAAAGGAATCATGTAAGTGTTCAACCTTCACGAGACCCACTTATCGTTATATGTAGCGAATCCTTAGGGATAGTTCGAGATCCAGAACGGCGCTGAGTGTTAAATACCTAATGCTCTCGTATACAACATTCGTTTCAAGGTTACAAACATTAAGTTCACAGTGCGCCATTTAACAAATAAACTGCTGTAACTAAATAACGATTTTCCCGTAATACAAAATATTAAAGATAATAAGTAACGCGCTGTAAAATAATTTCGCTTGAGAAGTGGAGTTAAAGAAAATAACATTAAGTGAATGAATTACGTGTCATTGTAGATATTAGCGTGTACACGGTCCATTGAGAATCGAGCCATAACGCAAGCAGCAAAAGGCAGGAGTCACCCGCTGCATGATATCGCAAGCGTCACCAGCACCAACCGTACCGTCGAGGTTCTGTGCAACCAAATGGCTTCTTCAATTAAAGGTAACTTATGCGTTTTTTTAATGTGGTGATTGACAAAATTTAAATAAATATTTGAGTGTATTTTATTATGATGTTATTTAGGTATAAAAATGAAAGCACGCACCCACTGTTTAATTTTTTAGAGATACACTTTTGATTATTTTATCGTTTAAATTATAAGGCCAGTGCTTTCATACCGACAATCGTCCAAATTTATTTGAAGTGTTTATTAATGTTATTTAACTGACGAACGTCTGTATCGAAATTACTATAGGTTTATGAGAAGGCAGTTTGCTCTCGTCAAATTTAGATAAGCTCTTTGATGTTTATTTGATAATCAACATTTTCTCCGATTTCTTTGTTCTTGCATTACTGTTTATTTTATGACATTATATTTATTTAGGTTATTGGACTTGTTCTTTTATTATGTGAACCTACGATTGAACATCTGAGGACAAGCAATTTTCGTATTTATTACTTAATTTGCTCAGTAAATTAACGTAATTATATCGAGTGAGTTTGAATGAAACAATCACGGCCGAAAGTTTTCAAGGGATTATTTAACTTTAACGTACATTAAGAATCCGATGATATTGCATTTTTTTTTGTTTTTCTTATGAATTGAGCATAATTAAACGTAATTTTAGGAATTAGATTTCAAACGATTGTGTACATAGTTAAAGCGTTTTTCCCATTATTATTATATTACTATATTCTTTCTTGATGAAGTGAAATTATTTTACACATTGAGATTTTGGATTAACGTGACGTGACAAGAGATTAGTGTTTGTTTATCAAAGAAGTGATTGATTTTGAGGCACGCTATTATTTTATTTAAGCGTGCTCATATTTGTTTTAAAGCCTTTCAGGTTGGCGAAAGATCTGCTGGTCCTAAAGCCGCCGTGGAGATTACGTATAGATACGCAAGTATTTTGAGCGAGCTGTGAACTATCGTGATTAGGCATTCCATCCCCTATTGTGACATTTCAAATATCGTGGCGCCCATTTCCGGTTTTATGACAATTTCAACCCTATTTTAACTTACGTATGGTATGCTATCCTATCGTACGCAAAATTAATTGACATCTGACTCACACCCGACGGCTGGCAGTCGTACAAAAGCCAAGTTTATCTGTTATCTCGTTTTACTGCCAGTTTATACCGTAACAAAACGTAAGGGTTTTTGTCAGAAACTACATATTCTTGTCTATGCTTTAATATTAGATTAATGCAGTTGATCATTTCACATTTCAGAATTACAGATACCAGCCAATTTAGCTATTAAATACAAATCCATAGTTGTCCTTAATATGTCAAACATATGTTGTTTTTGAATTTGGTCTAACAGGCAATTAAAGATTTTACATTAAATAAAAGACACTTAATAAGTTATATAATTTACCTTTGCAAAATCATATTCTGACAATTTGAGTTGCATATCCTACAGGCACTTGAGTTTTAACATTTCCAAAGATATCATAAAGGCTCCCTTTGGGTCAATACTCACTATAATAATATCCACTTTAGAGTGGTTTTAATTAATTATATATTAATCCATTGTATATGGGATTTACACTCTTCTGCTGTTTAGATTGCTATTAAGTTTAAAAGTACTTTGTGGAATAGCATTCTTAAGGTAATTGGATTAAAAGCCATAAAATCTGGGTAAGTATTCTTTTATTTCTTCATTTGTTGCAATCTAAAATCAAGTACATTGTTTTATCTGTTAAAAAGACCTGAATTAATAACGTTCCTTATGGTAGCTTTACCCTTCACCAGCCCATTTTAATGTTAGTTTGGATAATTTCTCTGTATAAACTAATGGTGACTGGCGTAACGATTAGTTTGGTACACATCGTTCGTACATTGTAAAAACATGTACATCGTAGGATCTTTCATTTAAGAACGGTTGAATCGCTCAATCCTCTACATTCAGCGTGTTGATATTGATTGGGCCTTAGTAGTGACTCTGTTATCACGGGTGTCAATTACCTCTGTAAGCAGTAGTACATAGTCTTGCTTACCTGTAAATATGATCAATATTGGTTAACAATTAATCATAAGTTGTGAGTTATACCTACCATCACCACTGAACTTCACTTTCCACATGACATTAAAAAATGCTGTAAAGTGTTATTCGTGATTACCTATAACGATTATTGGAGTTTTTAATAGTATATTTTAATATAGATTTTGTTAGCAATCAATTTACTTACCCTAACCGTCTCTGTTCACGGTGAATTCGGTAAGGTTACGCAGGAATTACGCATTGCAATTCATTAAGACTGTTGATAACCCAAATACCCCTAACTTTATTCACGTTTTCATTTTTCGCATTACTAATTAATTATATTGAATTCTTTAAACATTATACGTTTTAAATTAATTTGTGATTCTTTTTTACCAGATTGTCTTTCTCATTCCGTTCCCTGCTTAGATTTCGTCTGTAACGAAGTTACTGCATCATCTAGTGACACATATAACAATCTCTAATATCTAAAAATCCAAAGAAATGTCACACTTGGGGTGTCAATAATTCTACACTACAAATTCTTACCTTGCAAATATTCAAATCTTTCGAAGCTTGATATTGATTCTTGGAAGAAAGTTATTCCAAAATCAGATAGAACTAATATAATATCTTCAGCTCACGACTCAATCACGTCTGGACATTTAGGTGTGTTCAAAACGTTCCATAGGATACGCGATAATTGCTATTGGCCTAAAATGTAGGCTGATATAGCTTGATACATTAAGAATTGTAAAATGTGTAGTACTTACAAAGAGGAAAATAAACCTCCCGCAGAAGTTATGGAAGGGAGAAAACAGGCAGGTTGTCCATGGAAGTTAATCTCCACAGGTATAATTGGTCCTCTTCCAAAACCTAATGGACATATTTATATGTTAGTAATCGTAGATTATTTCTCTAAATTGTCCCTGATCTATCCCTTAAAAAAATTCACAGATTGGAGTTCCTTCTTCTATTATAACCGATAACGGAGGTCAATTTGAATCTCGAAAGTTTACTAAGAATGTGTCTTCCTATAACGTTAAAATCCGTCATATTTCACATTACCGCGCACAAGCAAACCCTACAGAACGTATAAAAATGTTATAAAGTATGCTCGAATCACATGTGGAAGATAATCATTGCAACTGGAGCAATCTGTTACCACCGGTTCCTTGTGCGATAAGACCAGCAAAACATGAAGTGCTTGATAATTCCCCTATTTTGTAAACTTTGACAGAGACACGAATGTAGATGGTAATTCTAGCAATTTCCAAGATGAAACTGATAAGGATGTCACGATAGAGAGTTCTATTCTTAAACGTGTTGACGGATTCAAAGAATCCTGTTCTGATATCAAGAAACGTATCGAAAAAGCTTCAGTTAAGATGAATAAAAACTACAACCTAAGGTGAAGAGGACAATCAGTTTATAGCAAAAATTACACCATTTCGGAAGCCTGAAATAGATGATTTAAACCTTTCTACACCTCACAATACCTCCAAATATTTCGTCTTGCTGATCATTCTTCTACACCACCTTTACTGATATTGCCATTTTCGATTTTGGTAAGTTGTGTACTGTGAAAATTTGTGATTGAGGAGACTGTACAAGTGTACAGTAACTTGAAGTACAACGTCCGTTTTCATAGTATGACCAATTACAGTGTGACAGTATAAATTTTATACCATTTATGGAAAGGCGAAGATTTGGACGAGTCCACTTACGATACGCTACTTTCGGTGCATGAACGACATACATGTTTTTAACATTAATCGGGATAATTTTGTTATATTTGTTTAATAAAACCGTATTGTTTTTTGTAGTTATTAGTAGTATTATGAGTGAAAAAGGTGATGAAAAATTATTAAACTTACTGAATTAAAATTTGTTACTTCCCTCCATTTGTTTAAGACGTGGGTAATTGCAATAATTTCAAAAAGACAGCAGCGTTGTAATGCAGATATTAAATCCGAAGTGACCTTACTTTCTGCTGCAATGAATTTCAATCAAATTCAATAAATATATGTGTATATATATATATATATATATATATATATATATATATATATATATATATATATATATATATTACGAGGGCGGTTTGATGGAAGAGTGACTTTTCAATAAAAAAACTTGTTTTAAGGCAAAAATATATTTTGTTTTTCTACATAATTTCCTTTTAATTCTATACACTTATTCCAACGGCTTTCCAACTTTTTTAAGCTTTCAGAAACATAATTTTTTGGAAAATCTGCAAAATATGCATCCGTTGCTTCCATTACTTCTTCTTTTGTATGGGATCTCTGTTCTCCGAGCCATTTCTTCAAGTTTGGGAGGCAGATCTGGCAAATATGGAGGATGGGGCAGCAATTCATAACCCAATTCAATTAATTTATTGGATGCAATAACGGACGAATGAGAGGGCGCATTATCATGATGGAAAAGAACTTTCTTTTTGTTTAAATGTTGTCGTTTCTTTCTTAATTCCGCACCAAAGCGTGTTAATAAGTTGGAATTAACACTCGCCAGTTATAGTTCTGCCCTTCTGCATGTAATCAATAAGGATTACCCCTTGAGAGTCCCAAAAGACCGTGACCATAACTTTGTTGGCAGAAAAAACGGTTTTTGCCTTTTTAGGGGCACGTTGATCCGCAGAAGTCGATTGTTTCGACTGCATTTCGTCTCAGGTGTGTAATGGTGAATCCATATTTCATACACGGTAACATATTAACAAAATAATTCGCTTGGATTATGCTTCAACTTAACCAAACAGTCACTTGAAATCGATACACGTGTATGCATTTGTGCTTCTGTTAACAAACTCGGCACCCATCTTGCACTTAACTTTTTCATATATAAATATTGATGGCAGATATTATGCACTCGTTCCATTGAAATACGCAGTACATTAGCTCTCTCTCGCACTTTAACTCGACGGTCACTTTTTATGATGGAACTGAATTTATCGATTGCTTCTTGAGAAGTAACCGTATTCGACGGTCCTGGAAGTTCTTCCGTGCCCAAGGGACAGAACAAATTCGCCGTAATGTTTGCGTAATTTCTTCTGTCTGTTTGCTCTTTTTTTCTGCGTAAAAAATGGTGTTTTATTAAAACACGAAATCCCTTTTTATCCATTTTTCAGTGATCACCCATATGTCTAGGGCTGATCACGAGTTTCCAATATTGCATGTGGGCTTCCACACCGACAAAAACCCACTGCGAAGGAAATCATTTAGAAAATCAGTTTAATGATTATTATATACTTTTTTTTAAACATATTGAAGTATAAGAATTGCGATTATCCATGCCACATATTTTAGGAATATTTGTTAGCACTTATTTGTGGATGAGTGTAGTAAAAAGAATTGAGGAAAGCAGCTTTTATTTTAGTAGATATCGGATAATCCTATGATTACTTGGTGTTTGATTTGTTCGTTTGGTATTAAGAGGAAATTCCGTCATCGAGGTTCACTTCTTGTTAGCTTAATTATTTTATCAGATTGTATGGAGCTGTTGAGTTAGAGAAAATCCAATGAAGAGACGCGATACTTAGAATTTGTTTTAGATAATAACTGAAAGTGAAGCGAATATAAATGTTATAGCGTGTTAATTTAAGTTTGATGGAAAGATATATATATATATATATATATATATATATATATATATATATATATATATATATATATATATATATATATATATATATATATAGAAATATATACCAGATTACATGTAAATACGTGGTAGAATAAAGCAAATTGTTTTTGATGAAGATTATTTTTTACTTCGTGTACAGGAAAAATTTCTCGTTTTTATAACGCGAACTGTTTGAATGAATTTTTACTAAAGAGATTGGCTAGGATGTAAGATGGTCAATTTTGAGGGAGTCGCATAAAGAACGTCGAGTGTTATTCTGTATTTGAAGTCCAGAAATTAAATTAAGCCTTATAAATCAGTAATGTTCGTCGTTAATAGAATTGTTTAAGTAATACCGGTTGTTCAATAATTTGTATTGAAAAGCAATCGTAAGCGAAAGTGGCCTTACTTACGCATGAACTCATAAGCCTACCATTTTGGTGTGTTGCTAAAGAAAATTTTCACGTTCAACTTTCGCGTAATTTAGCGTCACATCTCACTTTATGAAAGAAATTATACACGTAGAAATTAATCGCGTGTCTGCGTTAATCCGAAGGTGGTCAGCTAAAATTAATCAGTTGGAACTTAGTTGTATTACGTGCTTATCGAAAATATCTTAATCAAACTTATTTCTTTTATTTTACAGACAATGTATATATTTAGATGTTATATTTTTAAAATGTTCTTGGTTTATATTTAGTTATAATTTTGTTGTGTAATTTGCATCAAGAATGATAATCAAATTTACGTTATAGAGCATATTTTGTTATAAGTACAATCATTTAAACAACCACACTGAACATTTAACAACACAAAGGCATACACTAATCAGTTATAATAAGGTATAAAATATGACATCTAAATATTTGTATTCGTAACTTGCTCTTTATGCAAAATTAAATTTTGAATTACGTGCTCTATGCAAACCGAGTTGTGATATAACCAATTTAATTAATAATACCCGATTGCTTTTATCAAGTATACAATTACAGTTTAATAAATTATATATTTCAAATAATTTAATATTTTGTGATATATTGCAATTATGCTATAAAACTGAAGAAATACGTTTACTGTACTCGAAATACTTTTATGTTTATTATTATCGGCATCAACTTCTGTGGTCATTAGCCTCACCTGATTTTACATTTATAACAACTCAATATCTTGTCTAGAAGACCATAGTTCTTAAAAAATATCAGTATTTCATAATCAGATATGTCCACATTCTCTTGTTACGAATTTTCTGTTGATCGACATTCCTTACGAATGTGGTCAATATTCAAACACGTACCACACTTGCAAATCACCACTCATTAAGTAGCCGGTCAGCTTTGTGTGATCCGATCTAAATCTACATAGCACCACTCGCTTTTTTCCTAGAAGGTTCTTATTAAAGCAAGAGTGTCCAACGAGAGGTTGAAATGTTCGCAGGTAAGTATGATGCCTTTCCCATGCTGCTTGAAACTGTATTCTGATATTTTCTTTACAGTGTACGTTAACGTCGCTTACATTGCAACCTCAGCGTCAAGTCCTAAAACTGGCTAAAGCGTCAACTTACTCGTTGCCTGTGATGCCAACATGACAGGGGACCACATGACAAAGACTTGCTTTTTTAGTTGTTTTAAGAGTCTACTTGCTATAAGTATGTCGGATATAATTTTGTTCTCCGTAAATGCTGTTTTTATAGCCGACAGAACTGACAACGAGTCTGCAAATCAAACATTTGCTACTCTTCTCCGCGGTGCATATTGTAAGCGCTGCTACTATAGCATACGCTTTGCAGAGGACGATAGAAGCTTTGCTATCAAGTGTAAATTTCTTTATGAAATCACCATGCTTAACAGAACATCCTGTCGCATTCGGGTATTGGACCCATCGATAAACATTAACTGATACCCAATCAGTCTACTGAGAATTTCAACTAAACACCTCTTTATTGATTCCGGAGAATAGTCTTTACTTATTATGTAGAATATTAGGCAACCAAGGTTCAAATTTGCGGTACCACGGTAAATATGTATGTTTAGTTCCTCCACTAGACCTAAACGATGAGGTTCTGTGACATGTCAGTTCCATCCTGTATTTATCTTGAAATATATTCTTCTGATAGATTGACAACATTTAATGCTTTTTGCATCTATGCAGATTTAGTCTCTATGATCTTTTTGCGACGAAGATAAAGTGGCTCCAATCCCGAATAAGCATAGGGAGACGTAGCGGGCATGTCTTCAAAGCACCAGTAGCATACCTTGTACTTTGATTGTATATGGAGTCTAAAGGTATTAAATGACTTTTTTTTTGTAGAAGAATATGCTACACATCCTCAGTCCAATCTGCGGATTACCAGCCTCTTGTGTATGCGTAGAAGCACTTCTCGATTTGATCCCCATCGCGCATGTGCTCGATATTTTAAAATGCTAAGGTTTTTCTTACATGAAACGGTGAGTTCGTTGTGGCCTCCACGTAAGTTTTTGATCGAATTTCCAGATATTTCAATTCACCTATGTTTTCAATTAAATCGCCGTTCAAGGTAAACCGAGATATTTCTATACAGGTCGAGCGTTTTCTGAAAAAATCCAATTTTCGTTTTTATTTTATTCTCATTGAATTTCAAGAAAAAGTCATTAAATTTCGTCCTTGTTAGAGTTTCTTGCTTTAATATATAAAGCTCCCTTAATGTAAACGTTCTACCGTTTATAGTATAATATCAACACCAAAATGAACATTTCGAGTTCCGTAGATTACAAGCCAAAAAAAAATATTCAGAAAGAACACATTCTATAGAGTTGATTGTTTTCAAAAACTTATGGAGAGGTTTGACTCTACTGGATCAGTAAGGTAAGTAACGACAGTAATGTTAACTGTTGTAGAAAATCAAAATGTAAGTACAAAACAATTAAGTGACTGTTGATATTTCCCGAATTTTAGAAAAGAACAAATTCTATCCATTCCATATTCAACTACATCTTGAACTTCTATCATGGGACTATGCTTGCTGAATTATTGTAGATGGTTAATTATTAATATTAACACAGAAAGAAATTTTCTAAGGAAGATACTTTTAACTGATGAGTGCAATTTTCATAAAAACGGCACTATTAATCGTCACAACTTTCATTATTGTTCGGATGAAAATCCAAAAGTGTTCAGAACTACATCGCAACACAGATGGTCATTAAATTTTTAGTAGGATATAATTACGTTGTTGGCCCTTTCTTCGTCGGTGGTGTAGTAACTGGGGCGGTATTTTTTGTAAAATCATTTTGGACATCTGCTTTAGAATATTCCTCAAAATATTCTAATAATACTATGAGGTTCCAATTAGATGATGCACCGGTTCATTTTACAGCACCTGTTCACCAATGCCAAAATATTCGATTTCAGGGTAGATGGATCGGTAGAGAGCGTCCAACAATTTGACCTGCAAGGTTCCCAGAATTCACACGATGTGATTTTTTTAAATGGAGATTTGTTAAAGAAAAAATTATTTCAAACTTGTAACAACGAGTTACATGAGCAGGAATTACGAAACTTTCACGTCTACAACCCCAGCAAAGTTAACTGCTACAAGAAATTCTGTCAAAGTTCGAGCTCGTATATGTAATGAGGTTAATGGAAGGCATTTTGAACATTTGTTAAAATAAAATTGTTCTAATTACTAATTTCAAATATTGTTATTTTTTTAATGACACTAATGTTCAAGAACTATACCTAGACGTAATCTAATTTTTAGTTTTCATTTTTTTTAGCTATTGAACAAAATTTTGGGTACGTGCTAAATGGTGCCGTTAGAAAGTTCTTTTAATGGGACTCTAAAATATGAAATAATATACAGGGTGTTCCATTGGAAGAAACACATTTTTAGTTATATTGAGATGATAAAATTAATTTAAAACACCTTGTGTAATTGTATGCATGTAAAAATGTTTGGACATACCCTAGTTACATACAGGATAGACATTTTGAGTCTGGGTTTATTAACGTAAGTTTGAGGATTTTCTTTCTCTACCTACGATTTTTCCGACAAATTATTTAAATCGCCAGTAACTTGGCAACATTGTATTAGAAAGTCAAAAACTGTACGTTACTGTAAAGCAGACGTTAAGTAGATTGTAAAAATGCAATATTATACACTTACTCTTTTTGCTGCGGAGTTTCGACACGCCCTGTATATTTGAAAATAATTTAAAACCTAGTCCCTGTGGACTATATACACTCACCATAAAATCTTTTTATTTCCTGTATTAGTTCAGCAGTTATTTTCCAAGCGAGAATAGGTTGGTTTTATATATAAAACGGGCCTATTGCAAAATTTTAATAGGAGGTTGAGTTTTCGAAATATGTACAGTCTTCGATGCGTTTAAATAAAGTAGCGGAAATAAAATTTAGTAGCAGGGGTTTTGAATTTCAGAGATCACAAAGTGCCAGAATAAATGTTTTCATAGGTTTCTGTTGCAAACCTGCATTGAGAAGCATGAATTTTACTTTGGAAGAGTTTTCTTATATGCATGTATGTTTAGGTCAAGCTGAGGGAAATGGCAAAGAAGCAAAATGAATAGGTTTGTAAAAATATCGTAATTGACGTCAACCCGATAGACGCACATTTTAACGAGTAGAACGGAGTTTACGTGAAAGTGGTAGAATGAAGGTTCAGAACGATGATGCTAGATGGCCCCGACGAACTAGGACTGCTGATAGAAGGAAACGCATTTTAAATTTTGTAGATAATAATGCCAAAATATGTTTTATGTGGGTAAGTGCAATTGTGGCTGAAATATCTCATCATCTTAATTAAAAGTATTACATGAACAACAATTACGACCTTATCATATTCACGCTATTCAGGCACTTCACGAATAAGATCATAGTAGAAGACTAAACTTTTCAGACGTTTTATTCTGAAGTGTGTTTGAAATGATTTATTATTGAACACAATTTTATCAACAACGAATGTGAGTGGTCAGAAGAAAGTCCACATTCATTTATGAAAAAGCATCATCAGCATAGATTTTAAATGTGTGTGTTGCAGAAAATTATTTATTGGGACCCATTGAATTACTTAATAGAATAAGCGCCAAAGCTTATCGAAACTTCCTTGATGAAGGCTTACTACGACTTCCTAAAAATGTCCCTTTAAATATTAGACTGCAAATTTGGTATTTGTAGTAAGGTTACTCAGCTCATAATGCCAGGGTAGTATAACAATACTTAAATAGAATGTTTCCAAATCGGTGGATAAGCACTTGTTACGTTGCGAGTTCCTGTTTGTATTTTCTTTCACTATTGAGAATTGATCGTACTGGTTGTTAGGCAACACACCTTACTCCGATTCGAGTTTGATTAGACGTGGCAACTGCGCGTCTAGAGATTGCATGACATTTAAAATTTTGTATAAAACTTGAGGACTGCTTTGATGAAAAAGGAAAAATTTAAACAGGTGATACAGGTGATTTTTGGGAAATTGCGGTAATTTTTACTAATATTTACATTGTAATGTTACATTCAGCATTGCGTTGGTTTTAATTCTCAAGTATATACTTAACATTGTACTAGAGTAGTAGTTTAGCCTTTCGTTTTTACGGATACACAGTTTCCTTAATATCTACATGCTCTCGTTCTCTCTTTTCTCTCACTCTCTCTCGTTTCTACAGAAATTTTTTTTGGTTCTTTTCCTTAACTCCGATTCTTCTGGGTGGTATGCGGCAATGGATCCTTCGCCTGTACGACGACACTTCTCTCACCGGTATTGACAAATATGCTGGTAAACACTTCCTCAATATTGAGTCTACGACAACTCCAGGTCGTGGGTAATTCAAGGGGCTGCCTATCCTGCTAGACTTCACATCTCTCTAAATCACCGAGGTTAACTCACGAGGTTTGGTATTCCTAAGACAACCAACTTATTGGTGAGTTTTTATTTTGATTAATTTGTGACGGAACCCTGGAGATACATGCCCAATTGGCCAGGTAAGAGGGCAAATCAGATTTTCTTTAGGCCGCAGTAACTCAAAAACATGGAAAGCAATTGTATTGAAGTTTAACACGTGATACACTACTAGATGTTTAGAAAAGGAGGGCGAATTTTATTTTCTTTGTTTCTTAATAATCCATATGTTTGAACTTCAACTTGAAAAGCATTCAATTTTGACTGAATCGATTCAAGAAATAGCTGGCGGGAAAGCTGACTCAATTTCTTTCTGAATTTCACCTCAACGTAATACCAAAGATGAGCGAATATTATAGGCTTATTGGGTATATAATGCATAATTGTAAGTTTTTAGAAACGTACATATTTATAAGAACCTATGTAATGTGCTAGTTTAGCGAAAATTAAAATATCCGTTCGCCATATTGTCGAAGATTTATCACATTGAAAATATTCAACCAAAGTTCTAAAAGTTTGTAAATTATTTCCAGAAAAACTTGAATTTTCTGACAATGACATATGTCTTTTGCACACAAGCGAAATCGCATAACATTAAATATGTTTGTGACTTAAAACATAACAGAATAAATGACAGTGATGTTTGAGGAAAATTAATATCTGGAAACTAGAATAAGTAACACTTTTTATGTTGGTGAAGACAGAACGAATTATATAAGGTTTTCTTTCAGAAACTTGCTAATGTTATAGTACACTATAACATATACGTCGCATATTCGGTGGTGGTGTCATTAATCACAGGCTTCCTAAGGAATTAAGAAATCTGTACTATTCAAATATGAGCTGAATCTAATTTTTGTTTACTTCTCTTACCTTGTTATTTATTACAGTTTAATTTTTTTGCCAAAATTGTTTTGAAGTTGTTATTTTTTAATTTGTCATTGGCTGACAATTAATTATTCACTTCAATGTATACTTTCTCTTAGTTATGCAAGTTAGTTATTTGAACAATATGCTACAAAATAAGTACACCTAATGAATAAACCTATTGACCAAAACGTAAAGAAATGTAAAGAAAATTATGTTTATTCTACTCCAGTTCTAATCATACATCGCCAAGGGGTGCGTTTTAATAATAGAAAAAATTCATTTCTTTTTGTTCTGAAAATCAATATCCTCAGGCCAATTAGTATGGATGTTGGAAGGTATTATATTTAATTTTAATATTAAATAGATTTGCGACCTTTAATATATATATATATATATATATATATATATATATATATATATATATATATATATATATATATATATATATATATAATTGGCTGATGTAATTGAGAATATTGTGTTCCGAATAAAGAGTATAAAAACTCTTTTAAAATAATATACATTCTGTTTTATTGCGTGAATTTTCTCGTCTTAGTGATACTCAGATCCGAATGACAAGCAGCAATACCATTTTATAAAATATAACTTCTAATATTGGAATTCGTAAAGATAATTTATGTAAAGGATTTAATTGTTCGTTGTTAAATTTGTAAATTTCACAAATAGGAGAAACATGCATTGCGGACAAGCATGACTAAAGGGTCAGAACGCATCAAAGAAGAGCTAAAATTACACGTTGCTTAGATAAATATTGCTGTGGAGTTACTTCTTTTAATAGAAAACGAAATGTTTATATCAGGGGTAGTTATAGCCGAAATTTACAAACGCGATTATTGAAGTGAGGATTCAAGACAAACGTAAGTATGTTTTTATGAATTATCTCATTTGGGCTAATTGAGGGAAATCATGCAAACGAAGATAAATTTGTGATTTGGGAATTTATTTTAGATTAGAAGTTGAAACCACGGATGGTTTAGTTGCGGTAGTTTTTATACTAAATTGATGTACTGTCACATGGTCGTGAATATTTGCCATTAGTTTCGAAATTCAGTTATTCATTAATACCGGACTTCTGAAATGTAAGTTCGTGAAACTGAACTGTACGCATAAATTCTTGGAAGCTTTTAAATTGTAATGTTGTTTTTCTTTTGCGTATTTTAAAGTATTTGAAATTTTTACAAATGGCAACCGCCTTTAGAATTCTAAAAACGAAGTATAAGTTTTGGTCTGTTCATCAAATTTAGATGGAAGTTTGAATTAAGATTTGGTTTAGGATTGGCACCGAGAGGCAGTAAAATCCCTTTTACTAAGTTTGTTCAGAATCAAGTAGTTTCTTTGTAAATAATAGTTGTTTTGTATTTTGTAAATTTTGTTGTTAATATTGCGTCAGTGGAAAATTACATATCACATTAAAATTGTTACTTTATATTCAAATAGAGTGTAGAAAAGCATATATCGTAGTTTTTATCATTTCAGGCGGAAGTTTTTTGATAAAATTTTTGGTCTTAAACAAAGAGTTTCTCTTTAGATACGAGGCGTGAGGGCTAGCGTTGCAAAAAAATCATTACCGCAAGGGATATCAATTACGTTTCAACAAACCGTTTGTTATGTTGTGTATTTTCTGATGCAATTGTTTCAGTTCGGCTCACCAATTCAATTCGTTTTTAGCGCAATTAAAAATTTAAGTAATAAATTGTTATGATTGGTTAATTTAAGAGGTAAGGAGATGATAGGCAGATGGCTGAAACTGAAGGAAATTAAAGTCGGTCTAGTCTAAGATGTAGGCGCTTACACCGTGCAGCTCAAACAAATAAAGTACACACTTGCTGTACATAGTGCCGCTTTAGTAAAGTTTAGAGCAAATAGCTTAACGTTAAGGAACGCCTAGTAAATAAAGCAATTTTCGCAAGTACGGATGAATATTTGTGCATTTACGTTAAATCAGCTGAAAAATTAGTTACTTGTGTGCTTTTGGTTGAATTAACTGTCGCAATTTAGTTCGAATAATTATGAATAGGAATTGCCTTTGTGAGGCATTATTTGGAGAGCGTCTCTGTAGAAATTAAGAGGAGACCTACCGATCCTTCACCTGGTGGACTAGTTTGTCACGTGTCTAACCTACCACGTAATATAAATATAAATGAATGAGTGAACTCGACTAGTAACTCAGTCAAACGGTCAAATGACCATTGAGCACTTGGATAGCGTGGGTATTTTGGAAAGTAGGTAATTATTAGATTGATTTAGGTTAGAGACGAAAGGAAGAAGTTGTAGTAGTACACGTACCTAATATAATGAGCAAAGTTTGATCGCCACAAGCTTTAATAAGAGAAAATTTTGATTTTATGAGCGAGAGCCCCATAAAGCTTGAAACGGGAAGAAAGGAAGCAATAAGAAACAAACGACAATTCCCTATAATCCTGATAATAAATAGATTTGACCAAACTGTTATCACAGACCAATATAAATAATTAACAATTAATTATTCATCACAGGTAAAATGACAAGGATACGAGGACAACCAGTATGTGTTAATAACTAGATTAACGCCGTCTGCGCAAATAACAGATAACTCGTGACAATAATAAAATGGATATCAACATTAATATACATTTGTGGGCGTGGTTCTGGAAATCGTAGAAAAGTAAGCAGAAATCAATCCAAAAACAATTAACGTTACGATCGTTTTAGTACAAAAAAAAATCAGACATTTTAGTAGTTCTTGACTCGTGAGGGATATTCGAGTGCAATACACACTATAACCTTTATCTCAGTTAAAAACAAGTGTAAACAACGAAAATTTTAATAAGGTAAACATTTACTGCTGACTGTGGAGGTATCGTTTATTCAAACACACTTTTAGGTTATAGCAGTATGTTGTATACAAAGAAGAAGGTAGTGTTGTTGGTTATAAATGTCTATGGTACCCACTTTTGCATTGTTATAAGGGAAACATAGTGTGATTAGAATAGCCTGACCTTATTTCGATAAGTAAATAACATCTATCTATGGCTATTCGCAAGATTCACCCTCCGTTACGGTGTCTATAGGCGAGCACAGGTTAGAACGATCCTACCCCGAACATCTAGTTGAAACGTGTAACGAGAAGCAAGCAAGAAATACGGGAATAAGGAATGTGCTAAAAATATGTACCACGAATAAGTGCAAAGCAATACTCTGACAATAGGTTTTACCTCTATGATGTAAGTCGAGCTCCAACAAATTATACGTTAGGTCATTTTTTCTTTTTAGTTCTTAGCTAGTGATATTTAGTGCGAAGAGTCCTACTACTAAAAGAAGTTAATTGGATTGAAAGAAAACATGTGACTTACCCTTTGGTGAAACCAAACTTCTTATATATATATATATATATATATATATATATATATATATATATATATATATATATTTACACTGTGTCTCTTGAATTTCTGGACATAGGGAATTCCCATATTAAAATAAACTATTGTAAATATTGGCTCCCTAATTATTTTACAGTAAAATGTCAAATGTAAAACTTCTTAAGGAAAAAACTGCTTCTTATGTTACAATTGCATTTACATTTGGTTCATCCGTTTTCGAAATTTAGGAAAAACTTAATTTCGTAATGGTCATATATATATATATATATATATATATATATATATATATATATATATATATATATATATATATATTCCAATGGCGTTATTTAGTACCTCAAAATGTGGAAATACATAAACTATGAAAATATCTCTCGTAATCCGAAGATGACTTCGATTGAAAACAGGAAAAGAGATTTTTCTTAAGAAATTTCAATTTTACCCAAAATGGCGAACTCAACACGTTCTTTAATTAAATTTTGTTATCATATTTATTGTTACCAAAAACTATTGTTAAAATGTTAAGTATACAATTTCCAATAAAAACATAAATTAATGATACCATCTAGCGGTAATTCAACAACGTAACAGATATCTGTAAGTAAATTATTTTTAAACTAACCAGAACCCTGAACATTACTTTTGAGAAACTAAAAAAAATCCATACAGGACGTTTAAGTAATTTATAAAGGTAAAACGGTATATGCCAAAAATCCAGATGTTATATTAATGAAACAAATAACGAGTAGAGGACGGAGAGTATTCTAATCCGCCTATTGTTGATCGTAGTGTCAGTTAAGGTAAAATGTTACATTTTATTCGATGTCGATAGCAGTAAAGTGTTTGTTTTTTATTTTATTTTAATGTTAGTGTGGGAGATGGAAACGCTTGCTTTCGTGCAAACAATTTTATAAGAGCCCTTTAGGCCGTTTAGCATGCATGTTCATCCGCACGATTTCCTTTGCTAATTTCCTGACTTTTATTTGTTTAATTTTGTGTATTGAAAGTATATTTTACGAAGATTTGCCAAAATTGATATTTCCGATAACTCTGTTATTTCCGTTGTGTTTAATAAATTGTAGAATATGAGGTAATTGAACTTGGGAGATATGGCCTTGCTGCAAGCGTCAACAGAATTTTATTATTGTACGTTGTTTTTCTTAAGTGAACTGAAAAATTTAATGTGTTCGTCTTATATTAGCTGTGTTAAAACTTTGAATGTGTTAATGTCATAATATAAGACCATTGTTAAGTTTTATAACTGTTTTATTAATAGATATGAATCTATTGTGACTTCGTTCTCTGTTACTGCGATTTACGATTAGTTATTTTAGCCACATTCAAGATTTTTTTAGTGTTTGAATTATTTTATGAAAAATTTCGAGTCAGCGACAACCTCCATTTATCGTTCATTTAGATTGTAATCAATGTTATTAAAGTTATACAAGTTTTTAAAGTAACGTTTTCAAGTTTCATTAAGCTTTAATGTAATGACTAATGAAAATTTCTCGATTTGAGCGCTTGCTATTTTGATTTGGTAATAAATCACTTTAAAAGAGATTTGAGATATACCGTAACGTAGACTATAAAGTAAGTCGGTCGATGACCGATATGCTGTTTGTTTTTGCATTCGATAGTTTTGCGAGTAGTCGCAACTTTTGCGTTTCTTATAGGAATCATCTGATTAGCTATCGATTACCTGGATTTGTCAAAAGGTAAGCATTTTGTTTTTTTGTTTGAGAATGAGCTGTGTATTCTTTAATTTAGAAATTTCAACCCAATTTCGTCGTTTATTAAATTTTAGGTCTTTATGAATTTTCGGTCATGTTTAGTTTTGTTGTGACGTATTTTACGTTTTAAATTGAATGAGTAATTACCAGTTTTTTTGGATAGTTGAGACAATAGTTTTGACGTTGAAGTTTATCGAAATGTTTGATGAGTTTTATTGTCGCTTTTATGTGAGGCTTGAGATTTTATTAAAGTTTAGATGAACTTTGCGTAAATATTTTTGAAGTGCAATTTTACTAGAGGGTTTTATTTTAAGCGAATATTATGGTTTCCTGTTAGGCCATTATTAGATCTAGTTCATGACGTCTTCGCGTTATAAATTTATTTAACCAGTGGCGTCTTTTTGACATTTCTCCCGATTTTGACGTTTTTGAAGTTGTGACGGGTGCCCATTAGCGATATGTGTATGTGGTCTACAGTGATACAATTAAAGTAAAGCTTTGGCTTGCCTTGATACTTCTCACATCTTGTATCCATGCATTGTTTACTCAACTTTAAGATAAGGTGGCGCCAATATTTGTTTATTTATTTAGAATTTTGAATTCAATACATTGTTGGTACTTTAATTAAGTGTATCCACTAAATTATTAGAACTAACAACGAAGCACATTATATTATTAATACATTCGTCTCTTTTCATATTTAATTACAGATTGTAACCAACTTACAGTTGTTGAGCAAAATATGTTTAGCTACTACACATCTGAACATTTTAGATGAATGTGCTAGCTCTATTTCATTTAATATACATAGTTTATTTAACATACGCAACATTACATTAAACAGACTGTTGTGTGTGACTGTCGCAAATGGCACTTTAAACTTGGAAGTACGTCTTGTCTTATTGTGAGGAACTTTTAGTTGAAACATGGATAGAAGGTAGCCATTACAAATGTAATCTTCCAAATTTGTATGTAGGTCTAGAGTGTCGTTATTTTTGAATCGCCTATTATACAAGTGGTGATTGGAATTTAGGGAGAATTGAGATTTATCTGTGAAAATAAAACACAGACATTGTAGGATGTATGGTGTAGAAATAGTTTTAATGCTGTGTTTCTGAAAAAACTACTTGCATGAGTCTCGTTTTCGTAACGAAGCATTGCACGAATAGCCTTGTTTTGTATCATAAATATGTCATAGGCAGTGGCGGTTCGTCGGGGACAGTTTGAGACTGCGTCTCCATGGAAAAATCAGTGTGTATGTGCGTAAATTTAAAAAATATATTAATCGGTATTGAATAAAATATGCAGTTGATTTTTGTATTTTCATATATAAAATTATTATTTAATAATAATTAATGATAGTAAAACCGAACACTTCTAAATAGTAAATTAGAAGCACTGATAATGAAGTATAACTGCAAGGTCGGTGAGACTGCCGTGCGACAGACACTTTTGTCATGAATACCTGCGCAGCTTTTCTACGTGAAGAACTGGCGATTATAATACTATTCGTATACTCTAAATCAGGCTAGTTTTAATACATTTTATAACGGATGAAACTAACAATATTTTAGTAACAAACAAAATATACCCACGTACCAGATAAAATTAAAAACACCGAACGCGTTTTCAATAGCTACGCGGTAGACCGCTGATGATGATGATGACCGTGATGATATCGAAACGCGTTCGGTGTTTTTTAATTTTGTGTGATACGTGGGTGTATTTGTTGTTACAGACCAACATCTAATCTCTCATTAGAATATAAAGAATGTTTTGTTTTATTGGTGTAATTTTTGGTGGTGAAAAAGAATGGAGTGTTGATGGTTTGTCTTCTATAAAAAAACCTTTTAAGAAAAGCAGCAAAATACTTAAAGAACACATTTAATCAGCTACAATATTTAAAGGCACCTCTAAAGTTATACAAAATGATTTAATGGGGTGCCTAACTTTAAATTCTAAAATTTGTCATGAAATCAAAACTGCTAATCACATATCAATTAAAGCTGACGAGACAACCGATGTATCCTGTATATCGAAAATGACCACCATTTTTCGATGTGTTATTGAACAAAATATTGTGGAAAAATTTATTCGATTTTTTGACGTTTCAAAAAATAAAACATCCTCTGGTTAAGGGATGTGATTTTAGGTGAAATTAAGAAATGGGAAATTGGAAATAAAATTATTTGTCAAACATATAATGGTGCATCGGTTATGTCAGGAAAAAGAATGGTCTACAATGTCTTGTTAAACAAATTTATCCGAGTGTACTATTTAATCATTGTTATGTCCATCAGTTGAACTTGATGTTACATGACGCCAAGACAATCACGTCAGTTAAGATTTTTATTTGCGATCTGACTATTTTCCATACATTTTTTAGCGGATGTACTAAAGGCAGTGAATTATTAAGAGAACAAGGTTTTAAAATCCCAAATCAATCTGATACTAGATGGAATTACCATTCGAGAGCGGCTTCTACTATCAAAACTTAGTGTCATGTAATTGAAGAACCAAATTGGGACTCGGTCTCTGTTTGTACAGCATCGCGCCTTTTGAGCAAATTTAATGATGAACAAATTTGTATATTCACTAATATCGTTCAGCAAGATTTTTGTATATACAGATCGTGTGTTACACGTCCAAACCGCATTAGGGGTCGTGGCAGGCTTACTAAAAGAAGCGGGTTTCCAAGCCAGCTACAGTGGAAATGGGCGAGGTATTCAATATAAGCAGTAAAATGATTGAAAGGTAGTTTCAAACACCTTACACTTACCATAAATTTCAACTCACAAAGCTAAGTCCGCGAAAAATTCTCTAGGCGCTGAAATAAATAGTCTTAGGCAGGGTGTTAAATTAATCCTATCTGACTGTGGAAGACAGGATTGCAGCCTACTAAGTAAAACCATTCACCACTCAAATTCAATCACACTTCAAAATAAATTGATCCAAAAGCTTAAGAAAATTTTGAAATACACGGGCCATCGTAAACTTATTGAACACACCTCGTACACATGAAAATTCCAAATCATAAAACGTTAATTTGAATACTTTTTAAGAATCCCTCGTGTACCTATAAATTTATATTTCTAACTGTTGTAAAACTTTGGATGAAATAAACAATACCCAATTTAGAAAATAAAAGAAATCGGTTTAATAATTTAATTTATCTCAACAAAACATTCCTTAGTTGCTGAAAAAATTAAAAATAGAACGGTCAGTGCTTTCATCATAGATAATATCTTTCTAGATTTTTCTAAACTAGAGTTGATTTAACAAATGAGAAAATATTTGAAGTGCCTACAAAAATTTTGGTGAGTCGAAGTTCATCAAATTATTGCAACAGTATCCTAACATTTTGATGAAAATCGTTTACGCAATGAATTAGATATAATTTATGCGAATGAAAGTAAACATCTATCTCCTCATAAAAAAGTACGTATAAATTGTAATAATTTAAACCTCTTTAAGATTTTACGGTATTTTTAATAACTAACGAGCCAACGTTGATTGAGAATTTTAACAATTTTCAGTTTTTCTCAAATAAATCGGAAACTTGGCAACAATGGTCAATTTTCTTGCCGGGTTCAAAATCTTCATGTAATTCTGCCAAACTTTGATAATTTAATCAACTTTATATCCCATTTGTTACCCATCCAACGTAGTGAGATTTTTGCCACCCTGTATATTTAATTTTTATATTTATATTTAATTCAAGTTTCATATGACATACAAGATACTCCCAGACCATTAAACTATGTCAGTTAGTGCTAACGATACCAGCTACAACTGTATCTAGTGAACGCCCTATGAGTACGATAAAACGCCTAAAAGCGTTTCTTAGAAATACTATGACGAATGAGAGGGCAAAGGACGCAACTTTTGTGGAGACTGTCATTGCCAGTACACGAAAAAAAGATCGCCGAATAGAACTAATGTATAAAAAAATTTAAAATACCATTTTATCATCGTTATTACAGTTATTTTATTATTTAATACTTCTTGGTCTAATAATTTTTATAATTTACAATTTCAGCATCCCCAAATTATTTACTAATCATTTATATTTGTTTATTTGTTATATTTGTTTAACACTGAATTTCGATTTCTATGTGATTCCGCTAGTTAGGATTTCGATCTAAAGTAACGGACATTTCGTTGTTTTGAGATTTAAACTTAAGGCCTGTAATAATAGCAGTTGAATTTTATTATATAAATTTTGTTGTTTACATTTATTAAGTTTATTTGGGTTAAATGAGTTTATTAGCGTTTTCATTATATTATTTAAATAACTTTTAGATCATCATTTCTACAAGCAACTGTTACTTATAATCTTCATAAGGTATGACATTGTATGGAGATGTAAAATTAATTGGCAAGTCATTAATAATAATTATAAAAGTATGGGACCAAGGGTGGAGCCTTGGGGCACCCATATTCTACTCATCTTGACTTCGACCTTGTCTCTATTGCTTTTCCCGGACTAAGAATTTTTCACTTACAACAAATCGATACCGCTGATTTATAAATGATTTCAATAACTTTAAGACTACATCTCTAATCCCATACCTGTAAGGTTTTCACGTGGACAAGCCGTGATTTACCATGTCAAATTTATACATGACACCACTTTCCCTTATTGTGTTCACCGTGAATATAACTTAACAGTGTTTGAAAATCTGTGGCTGTTGACTTTTTGGTGGCTTATCGAACAGATTATGGGATTCAAAGAAAAAATCAACCTATTTTTTAAAACCGATTCAGTTATTTTTGAAAAAGGATTTAGAATTGTTATAGACTTGTAGTTCTGGTGCTCCTTTTTTGGTTTAGACTTGTGTATAGGCTTTCTTTACTTTAGCGGGCTTTGGTCAGACCCAGTAGTGAAAATCAATTTTATTAACAAAATCAACGGTTCCTGTGTAAGATCAAAACTTCTTTGTATAATTTAATGGTGACGTTAAACATTTCGTTCATTATTATGGTTGACAGAAAAAACGAATTCTATGGTGATGCAGAATCTCTAGTAGAATAATACTTTTAGGAATTATTTTATATTTTCTCGTGCTACATGCAAAATATTGGTTAAATTGACTCGCAACTTCTCGAGGGTCACTGCTCTAAACACAATAAACATTACTAAGTGATAATGTGATAAACAGTACGAAATTCTATTAAAAATAACGTCACAGCTAGAAGTCATGACGTCAGAAGAAAAAAACTGAAAACGCCATATGGTGGGTAAGAATTGAATAAGAAACATTTATTTTCTCGTAAAATTATTATTTAAGGCTGTAGCATCGATGTTGCTTAGTATTATTTGCCCTGTACACAGGTGTTTCAAAATGTTTGTCACTGTGTAAAATTAAGCTAATTTTGTCAAATGAACATATGGTCCAAAGACCACCATTTTCGAGATACAGGGTGTTGAAGTTTCAAAAAAGACGTTTTCTTTAGATTTCTCAGGAACAATCTGATAATAGGTACATTAGCCACACTCTGCGTGAATCAGACACTGATGCTCGATATATTGGCAGAGATACGGGCAGGTCGGAAAAGGTTTTTCAGGTTGAACTTCTACGCCTCTGGGTGTACTCAATTTTATTTGCATTTCCGTATTTATCAACTCAATATACACAAATAAGGTCACTTGCGATTTTGTGCTCGTTTCCAAGATAAACATGAAAATTTGATTTCATGTACTTCATGGTGTACGCCACTGGCTCACTATTTCGATCTGAAAATCTGTGAAGATGAGGAAAACAAAGGCAAAGAAAAATTCCAAATATGATTTTCTTTGAATCGCTTGTTTCAGAGATACATGGTGTCCTACATAAGAAGAACACGTAAAATGAGCTGCAATAATCGAATACAATAATATGTATTTAAACAACATAAAATGGGACTGAGGTCGGAAAGGAGAATCACATATATGATATTCTTTTTGGGAATGTATATCTCCATGCTCATGAGGGTGACTTCAGATACTGAAAAGCGGTGTTCGAAAACCAGGACAACCTAGTACGTCACGGGAAGGTTGCAAAAAATATTTATTACTTGTTTAGCGGACTTAAAACACACCAGTGTGTTAGAGGCTAAGTACTTACTAGAGCATCCAGCCCGTAAAGCCAATTTTTGCCACGGCATAGCTCAGTGGTGTGGGCGGGGTTCTTACTTAATGTTGTAAAAGGGCACTCGTTACAACTTCAAAAACGTCAAAATCGGTGGTAAAATGTCAAAAAGGCGCAACCTGTTAGAAACATTTATAGTGGGAAACACGTCATGAACAGATCTTATATTGGCCTAACAGGAAACCAAAACGTTCACTCAAAAATAAACTACCCTACTACTAAAAATTCTACTACAAAAATATTTGCGCTAAGTTCACCTAAATCGCAATGAAATTCTAAGCTTTATATAAAAGCCGCAAAATTGCGAGAAAAAACCTCAAACTCCCTAGAATCTCGCCATACCTCAACGCAAAATTATTAGCTCAAATAATCAATAATAAATAAAAATATGATAATTAATTCTTCAATTTAAAACAGAAACACGTCACTAAAACAAAACTAAACAGACACGATCAAAAATTTATAAAACCCTAAAGTTACATAAACGCCAAAATCGGAATATAATGCCTAAATTCGATAAAAATACACAGCTTCGCCATAACAAATAACAAATAACAAACTGCTTACCTGTCTGGAAACATCAGTTCAATGAATGAGGTCTATAATAGGTACGTTGATTCCTACAAAAACAACTTCAAAATGTTGCGACTGTTCGTATGCACCAAACAAAAAAAACAGCTGTTCAGTCAACACCGGCTCACTATATGATTACGTTACTTTATATTCTAAAATTCCTTTTATAGTGACCAATTACTAAAAAAAAATAAAATAGACGCTTAAATCGAGAAATTTTCACTAGTCCTTACATTAAAGCTTAATGAAACTTCAATTATATCAACGCCACCAGGATGGCTAATTATCTTCAAATTATTACGTTAAGGATTGAATTACATAATAAAGCAACAAAAAAATGGTCATCGTAAAGTTATGTAAATGTACAATTGCTGCAAATCCAGTAAATCACTCAATAACTGAATGCCATACAAAACATCTAAACTTTTAAATTCTGAATTACGTAGTAATGCAAATGTTGCGAAAAGATTAAGGTTACAAATGTGTACAATAAAAAAATAACATTCATTCACTTAACAAACACTATTCATATATTGAAATTTAATAAAATTGACATAAGCAATTGGTATTTTGTCAGCAACACATTGAACATAATTTGTGTCCATAAAGTTCTAATAAAACTGATGTAAATTGAGACTTGCAAGCTCAGATAACCCAAATTTATCTACCTTAAATTTTTAAATAAATAACACCAAAAAATAAATCGTATTAATCATAATAATTTCGTTGAACACATAAATTTGACAATTGGTAATATGTAATTTTAGGTAGAAATCATAATCAAATACAGATAAACACCATCTGAATTGATATCTAAACGTCATTTAAGTACATAGGCAAAAGGCATATTACTCGTCTAAATGAGTACAAACAAGGTTTTATTAAAATCACCCACACATAAATTCGGAAAAATATAATTACCTCACAATGCATCAAAATAATCAATCTAACTTCCTTTATATG
>JARFJB010000433.1:72500-75000 GCA_036346205.1 Vesta saturnalis
CAAACACACACACACACCGGCGCTGAAACACACCTCACAGACATCATATCTCTACCTTTTATGTAGGTAACAAACAATGTAAATATTATATTTATTTTTAAAAATATTAGCATTTGAATCAAATACTGCTGAATTGATTTCAATAAAAACTTTATTTTTGGATCAGAGTATGCACGACCTGATAAGTTTCTGTGCAAAGACGGCTCATGTTTGTAGTTTACTTCAACAAACGTTTTCTTTGAAGAAAAGTTGTATTTAATACATGTTTCAGGAATGTTTTAAATAAATTTTATTTTTTTTCTTTTGAAAATTTATACGAACTGAGTTAACAAAGCATATTTGATTTAAATGAAGAAAATAGGTTAAAAATGTTCAAGTAAAGGGTTACAGAGGTTCTAAAATCTAGAAAACATAAAGTTATACTTTTTCAATAATGATAAGTGAAGAAACGATTACAAATCGTTATAAAATGTTCTACGGGCATTAAGTAAGTTAAATCTTGATACGGTGATTCATAACTAGTGATCTATTGACTTGGGTGGGTTGTGTGGTCACTGCCCAGATATTTCGTATGTTGTTGATATATTTCCTACTTCTATATCACCTATCCATTTCTTTTTTATCAAAATAATACCCCATTAAAAACAGTATTACATTCTCTTAAAAATATTAAGTATTCAGTTCGCACCTAATTTAGAAAAAAGGCCAACCATAACTTAAATAACAAATTTTTTAGTTTTAATGCCAACAAATTACGGCCAGAATTAAAAAAGTGGCACACATTTTGGTAAAAATGTGATGTATTTAACATTTTACGTTTTTCTTGTTCTTCAATTTCATAATTTTATAACTTCCGGCACTTTCGTTTCTGAATTACAATTGCTACTTGGTATTTGTTCAATAAAACGTACATTTATAAAATAGACTTCTTTTATGTATGAATGTTAATTATTAGTTTTAAGCCCACAACTTTTATAATGAAATTGAAATTTTCCATTAACTAAATTAAACGGTAATATACGAAATATACACAAGATGGCATTACAACATGAATAAAATAACATCTAAATCTGTAGATGTTCGTACATTTCAAAGTACAGTTGAAGAATAGATCAATCCATTAATGTTTAACTTTAAACCTAACAGTAAGTAAATTCTCTAAATTTTGTTGCCATTGAGATGATCGATAAATTTAATAAAATATATCCTTAATACAATGTATCCAGGCGATTTCGAAAATGATTGCATTTCAATCTAGAAAACAATTAGAAAAAGTATTATTTATTTCCTCATTATTATAGTTTATCCAAATCTTAATGTTAATTTTTTAATATTATTTTCTCAACACCTTGTATCATATGGATTACACAACATAGTGCGGCATGCGGATATCACTGATTTGAACTTGTGCATGAATTGCATCAGGGCTAAACAATAATATATAAATTTCAGTAAGTATACTTTGCTTTTAAAATGATATTTATCAATATAAAATCAATGAGTTGTTGTACTACTTGCATGCTGGTATGTAATCTACTCGAATCCTTTACATATGTACACCTAGGTGATAAGTAATAATCATCAACATAACCTCGAATAATATTATAAGATTCATTAACTTACATTGATATAAATCTTCTTTCAGCTGCTCCAATTTTCATTATTGAAGATCCATTATCCAAATCATATGTGTTTTGAATCCATGAAGTATACTGGTCCAACGGTGGTTGATATACCATCAGCTTTAAGGTACGATGATGAAATTTTCTTATGATTTTTCATAAACACTTTGATTTTATTTATTTCATAATTAAATGCAATAATTTTATTTTAGGTTATCGTATTATTAAATACAATAATTTATCTGCATACAATTTTATTTAGTTGGAACTTTTAATTTTATTTGCATTGAAATAACAACACAATGTTAACTTTTTTTAAAAAATTCGATTGTTTATCAGTTCGACATCACTCGTAAAAATAATTCACGTTAACCTCACTATTAAGTAGTTTAAAAAAATTTAATTGTTTTGTTTCTAATTTAATTTAGGTTATGCGAAACACACGATCAATCTTAAATCTGATCACATGTACATATCGAGTGACATGCTTTCAGCTTGAAGATTGTATGCAGACTAAATTGAAAAGTTAACAAATGCAGTACCAAATTTTCCCTAACAACCAATTTGATTGGAGCAATTTTACCATACAAACACAACAGCCCTTAATTCTCATTGGTTGTTCATTTTTCTAAAATTTTCAAATTATTACTTTTTCACATAACTTTCTTATATGAGGATTGATCTTAAAAATATTATTAGCATTGGATTCTACACAAAATTTCCTTTCCAACGATACACTTGCCCTATTTACTTTTAAACTACTTAATCCATACAAATTTCAATAATTATGCAATTTTACATATACAAATTTACTTATATCTAACTTATTTTACTATCTACAGGAAAACTATGAACAGAAATGGATTCTATGAAAAAAC
>JARFJB010000433.1:80000-100951 GCA_036346205.1 Vesta saturnalis
AATGTTTCACGGAATTATGAAAGACGCTGTTATATATATATATATATATATATATATATATATAGAAATACTTACAGCTATATTATTTGTCGTTTTTAAACACGAAAGTAATTGTGAATGAAAGGTTAAAGCTTAAAAAGGTAATTTGCGTATATTTGAATGTTGAAGAATACCGAGAAGTTTTTAAGCCGATTGTTTATGCAAAATTTAGTTTTATTTATTTGCGTTGAATTATTTTACAGTTTATTGGCCTTAAAGAAAGAAAAGTATAACGTAATTCAATTTGTGCACATAACAAATATTACAGGGTATCCTTAACTTTTGGGACGATAAAAATAGGTTTATTAAATTATGTAATGTTTAAAATGAGCTTTAGGCATTACGTCACTGAATATCACAATTATTAATTATATTTGGAATAAATAAAAGTAAAAGCTTGTTTCACGTCGACTTTTAATTTACATGCCCATTATCAAATTAAAAGTCATATTACAAATATTTAATGCAGTTTTTAAAGCAAGTCAATGTTGTTCAATTTCTTTTGTTTTCGTTAATCATGGAGGAATAGCAAGGTATACGAGATTAATAAGAAAAGTTTGGCAATTATATTTTACACAAGCTTTTGTTGATAAAGATAACGATAATAAAGATAATATCACTTTAGGTGCACTTTACGTTTTCTAAATTTCACTGCTCATTTACTATTTTCAGTTTAAATATATTATGAAAGTTTAAGAGTGTCCTTATTTAGTGGCATTAATTAAAACTAACAATCTTATTCATGCAAACCGCACTTGTTAAATTGGCATTGGATATTATTTTCATGTTCTGTAATCACATGGAAAACTCTTTGCCTATATTTATTTCTGGAAATAATTTTTTGTACTTTTATTATCCATTTTGAGAGTTAATTTATGTTAAAAGTGAATGTTTGAATGCATTTTTCAACTAATCTGCATTTTACTCATTGAGTTAGCTTGACAACCTACTGTTTTCATAAACATCCCGACACCTCATGCAAATTGACCTTGTAATAAATATCGTTACTTATAACGCTGCTTTGGCGCCACCTGATTGTAAATTACTAGCGGGATATATCATGAACGCGACTTAAAGTTATTCTCATAAAACAGAAATGTAAAATGTTCGCTCATTTCTAAATGTGATCGAACTTGTAAAATTTGCTAAAATATCCACGTTCTCACTTAAATAAAAAAAAAGCGTACGATTGCTTACAGAATCCAAGTATTGACCAATCCAAGGTTATTAAACACAATAAGCCAAATGTAATATTCTACGTAAATATCAGGTCACAAACGACTCAAATTTGTAACGATGTAAGCTGAGATTCTAGCGAACACAATACCTCGCTCACTTTATTATATTTACTGAAATTTTTTACACTGTTTACCTACTTTAGAATTATTCTGATGCACATCAAAAACCATGTTTGATCTTTCTCCAAAGTTGTATATAAAATTCCTATCATTCAAGCTATCTGTAATTGCATTATTGAACATTTCAGAATGTAGATAACCCAATATGACACTTACAAGTACACCAACAGTAAAGATTCCAAATTTTACTTCAATACTCAAACTGAGATTTAAACGTTATTTTTCATAAACAGATAATACATCTTTTATATATGCATTACAAAGGTTAGTAAACAATTCATATCATAATTTCATACGTCGTCGTGTCTTCTTTGCACGGCATCTCGGTGTCGGTCACCCTTATAAATCAGCAAATGCCGAATATGGAAACTCCGTACTTCCGTTCATAATATAATAAGAGCACGACGAGAAGCGTTGTGTCTACCGTGTTTTCAAGCTATTATGTGTTATATGTTCACTATTCAACATTCTAACATGAAGTTAAGAGAAACCAACTGATTAACCCTTTCCTATAATTTAACTACCTTAATTAATAAATCAATCGGATAATTACATTTAAATAAGGCTAAACGTCAATTCTTGTAAGTTCTATTTACACATAATGTGTAAGGCTAAACGTCAATTCTTGTAAGTTCTATTTGCACATAGTGTGGCCTCACGTGTTATTGTTGTCAAAATCGTATGATACTTAATTCAGGTAGTATACTCTATTGTTTGTTGAACAAGGTTTAGGAATAGCGGTTTTCCAAACATTTTCCACGCATCAACTACGTTTGTTATTAACACCACTTTTATTAGAGTTTGCATTAAACAAGAGAGTTGCATTTTGAGCAAAGGAACTTTAACGTGAATTAGTGAATAGTGCTTATGGACGGTTATATGCCGTTATCCGTGAAAGAATGATAATTTGGCCGATAATACTCATAAGGCTTACGACAAGCACGTATGCTTAGGTGACAACCGTTGGATGACACTTTGAGTGTATCATAATACTTTTGAAGGGAGTTTATTCTATTTAATAGATGATAGTATGATTCTGTTAAGTTCAGGTGCAGTAACAATGTGTTATATCTTAACAACATAAACTTTTCCTGAATATTAATTGTAGGAAGTATCTAAAACAGCCATTTTAAACACAGCGCCTGTATTGTTTAGATATTTTCCACAAAAGAATTGAAGATAAGAAAATACGCAAAGAAGAGTGTTCTGCACGTAACAACGCATACTATTTCTCTTAGTGTGTAGATATTTTTAATTAATACAGTTTTTGGTAAGTGTATGTAATGGTACTCTTTATGTTTAAATTTCCACATGAAAATTGTGAACGCTGTCTAACTATTCAGTGATGTCGCCAATCTGATAAACGTAAGTTGCATAACTAAATAATTACGATACGTGCTAGCACAAAATTGTATACAGCTCTACTCACCAAACAAGATAGCTGGAGAGGGA
This sequence comes from Vesta saturnalis, assembly GCA_036346205.1. Taxonomy (NCBI): domain Eukaryota; kingdom Metazoa; phylum Arthropoda; class Insecta; order Coleoptera; family Lampyridae; genus Vesta; species Vesta saturnalis. Next base: position 82,850 of record JARFJB010000433.1, read on the forward strand.
TACCGGTGTTATAGCAGCGTTTAGTGTACAATCTGAAAAAAGTATATAGGCGTTTAATTTAAATGTGTATTGTTGGATACACAAATGTATTGTGTGTTGCATAACCTGTGTAACTAATATTTTCTTGACAAAGTCACATAGGGGCAGATCTATACACGGTGAACCAAGAATTTCACAGTAATAACTTTATTAAACTTAAAAACCTAAACATTAACATAAAATATCTAGTAACAATATTAAGCTTTACAGAAACAGTTTTAAATATTTTAATATAAGATCTACAATTCAATTTGATTAAAATGTAATTACATTTTATAGTTTTCGAATGAACTAATGAGTCATTTGTTTGGAAAAGTTTACCAACACAAGTTAATTGTTAAGTTAAAATCAAAATAAATTGAATACATATTTGAACAATCGAAACGAAATCATATAAAAATCATAACGTTTAAAATATCAAAGCAAAATTATTTTATAAGTTATTTTCTTAATCTTTAACTTCCGAACTTGTTGTCATCTTCCGACAAACCAGTATTCACTACAAATTCCAAACTTTCCACTACTTCGTCAAGTAATCCATCTTTCTCCCACATTTCGTGAGCCAATCGATCCACAAGCTTGCAATGTTTTTGCAATAATAATGTTTCGAACCTCAGAATGTATAGTTTTCTTCGTAGTTCCAGCCATAATAGGGATCACCTTAAAACATTAAAATTACATTTTTATTAAAATTTTGTACGTACCTTTATTTCACACATAAATAAGACATCATTATTTAGTTTTTTCCGTGGAGGATAACCATGATTAAGGTAAAAGAGGTACAAGATTATACAAAATATAAATGGGGCATGGTACACTAACTCGAGTCTGGTAATTCTGGTCACACTATCTGTGTATCATTAATATTCAAGGCATTAATAAATAAACTTTACAACTGTTAAACCTTTCAAACTTCATAATTTAACATAATTTAATTTAAGCATGTTGTGAATGGAATAAACTTTTTTAAATATCTTGGACTACCCCAAAACTTGTACCACGTACTTTTAATCAAATTTACCATAGTTATGAAATTCGGCATTTATTTTATTAAAGTTAATTCCAGTGTTGGTACATATTTTACATTTGCAATTAAGAACCAAAGCAGAATAACAGACTAGAAGTAAACATTAAAATACAAATAACAGAATATCTTTACTTCTCAAAAACTATTATTATAGATATACAAACTAATATTTAACCCTTGGAAAACAGTTTGAAGCTATTGTGTTAGCGTTCAATTGAAAAAATCAAATGCTCATTTTCCGTTCAAAGAAGAATATGAACATGAAATATAAAACGGTTTGTTAATGCAGGTATTATCTACTTTAGCTTTCAAATGTGCAATAGAAACGCTAGTGTTTATGAAGTATCTTATCAAAAGCGACATTTTAATTTCTTTTTAACACTACACATTTTACCATTTTTTATTCTCTTTGTTTTAAGCAAGTTACAGAGATAAAATAACGTAATTAAATTACTGGTTCTTAGGAAATTAATTTGTGCTGTCTTCCAACTATAACTGGGTTTCTTGTTTTCTCTTTTCAGACCCTTTACAATGTCGACATTCCTTCATGATTTGTGATTGATGGTTTTAGTCGTTTGTAAAATGTGTAATTTCTATTCACTCTGATTTTGATGTAAACACATATTTTCTCTAATCTGAATCAGAATTAAAATAAAAGAAAATTAATATTGAACTCATATCTTAATCTTTCGATTTCAATCAAATTTACTAACACTTTTCGTTTACAACACGAATTGTTTCACATAAATATAATCGTTTCAAAAATTTGAATTGCATTAGTCTTTGTAAACAAGTTATTTTAGAGACCATTTTTTCATTTTTCAGTGCTCAGTTATTATTCGCCAAAAAATTGTTTACTAAATAATTATACCTAACAGGACTTTTCGCTTTTTTAACAAAGTTGGTATTTTTCGAGATCTTCAAAAATGTACTTTAATCCCTTCTTTAAAGTATCTGTCTTTTAAATATATTGTAACCAAAATTGATAGAACTGGGTTATTTAAAATTAATGGAAGTATGTAGTTTTATAAAAACCAGTTAAATACATTTTTGTTACTGTGGTAACAGACACACACACACACACACACAGCAAGCACACAAGAACGTACCCCGCACGCCCGCACGCACGACGCACGCCACCACACACACACACACACACACACACACACACACACACATAAAACATACACACACTGCGCAGCGTACACCACAGTGTACAGCACATAAAACACGGCACAAGGCACACGGCACACAACGTATGGCACATAACTCACGCTGCATACTGTTCACAACTCACAGAAAATAGCATGCAACACGCAGTACGGAGCAAGCAGCACGCAGCCAGTAGCACACAGCATACATACACACATGCACACACGTACGCATCCACCTACGCAGCCACGGTCACACACACACACACACACACACACACACACACACACACACACACACACACACACACACACACACACACACACACACACATATACACACATACACGCACGCACCGTATTACGTGCAGAAATGAGATACGGACAAAAAAGAGAAAAGGAGATGGGTCACCTGCGGATGTAGGGAATTGCCGGCGTCAAACGGTTCGAGCGAGGCCGAGCAAGTTCCGCCGTTATCCCAGCTCCTGAATAACGATGTCAGAAAGAGACGAGTAGGTAACTGTAGGAAAGGAGAAACTAATACGAAAAATAAAAGAGGGTTGTGGGATAAAACTAAACCTGTAATTATTAAATCACATAAAAATGATACATACCAAAATAAAACGTGTTTCAAAATAAATAAATTCTAACAAAACAAAAATAAATTGGCAATTAACATCCGCAATGGGTAAGTACTCAATTAAACAAAAGTAAATTTATAAATGTATAACGTAGATACGTTGGTTAATTTAAAAATTTAAAGAAAACAAAATAAAAGAAAATATCCACAACGTAAGTTGAGACAAAATTAATCAGTAAAACCTTAAAAGTACGAAAGGATATCTATATGGTAAATTATAATTATAGATAAATAGGAACCTGTTTAATTTCCAAAGGCCTCCTAAGGTAAAGCAGGGTCTTTTGTAATCGTAAAAGTTAATATACTCAATGATAATTTAAATTCAGAATACTTGTTACGTCCTAACAAAATGTAATTTGAAATTTGAAAGAGAAGGTTACGAAAACAATAAATTCAGTCAATTACCAATATCAAATTAAAAATTAAAACATGGAAAATATCTAAAGCTAACTACAGTGCAAAGGCTTGTTTGATAGTTAATACGTCACAAACATTAAAAGATAAAAATATGGCCGACAGATGTTTACAAAGCGGTCGTTTAAAAGAACGATTTACACGAAAATAAAATTAAAAATCTAATGAAATAGTAAGAGGTTTAGTGACAAAGTAACATACTATTTTAACATTTCAAATTATAGATTGTATACAAAAACGAAGATAAAGGAAGTGGAAAAGTGATTTTCCGATAAGGTTAGTGAATAACATTTTAGTGAAAGCAAGGAGTTATTCTAGAAGTTTTTCTTATTTTAGTATTAAGGAAAGGAACAGAAATAGTCTGAGGTGTGAGAATTATGATTAAAACGTTTGACCTCTTTGTTGATTTTACGATGATGATATTCTACTTAAGTTATTTTTCTACGGGATTAACTAAAGATGTATGAAGATGGAAGTTTCTAGGTAAGTTATAACATATACAAGTACAGATGGTATGATCTTACACTACTTTTAGTTGTGTAACAAATATGGAACAGTAACGATGATATCCAGGACAAAAATAACTGCAAGTGCGAGGTCAACGGAAAGTTCAATGGAAAGCTCAAGCTGAAAACTGTAATGAGTTATTACAAAAGGCCACAGAATAATAGATTCACATACCTCTAAGATTGGAAGGCGAGTTATTCGTGATAACTTGTATGAATGGTATGGATACTTTAAAACCGAAATATGCGAAGAAAACAATGAATACCAAGCACTCTCGAGTAGAAACTTTATTTCCTTTTCCGAAACAATTCCTTTTTAAAGATTCTTATAGCTAAGATTGAAAATTAATTCAGAAACTTATTTAGGAATGCTTCAGCAACCAAATACCAAACTTAACACAATCAAAAAACTTTTATGTAAAAAGAAAGAATGTTATCTGTAAACTAGCTAAATGTGTGTTAAAATACAAGAGATTAGAAATTTTCAATAGCCAACTGTAGAGTTAGAGATAATAAATTGTTAAAAAAACCATTGTAAAAATAAAAGGTGTTGTGTATAAAAGTATAGGCAACCAAAAGTACTGTAAGGTGTCTTTGTTGCATAGCATTAAGTTTAATAAAATTTAAAATTATAACCAAATTAAATGATTAATTGAAAACCTGAGATATTTTTTGCACACGCTGCACACAGGTCAAAGCACACAGCTCACACTAAACAGCACGCAGCACGTCGTAAGCAGCAAGCACGCAGCGTAGCACACACACACATGCACACACGCACATCGTACGAACACACCCACGTGGTCAAGGTCACACACACCAAACATCTCATAAAGCACGTTGCATTACGTAACCCTCCACATCGTGCACTTCGCACCGTACACCACACATATCGCATAGTGCACAGCACACAACACACGACACGTGGCACATGGCACAGTCCATACGGTACCCTCAATGGCACACAACGCACGGCACACCGCACGCTACCGACACAGAAAACAACACGCAGCTCGCATTACGCAGCAAGCAGTACGCAGCAAGCAGCACACATCGTATGTACGCACACGCACACAGGTACGCACGCACCCACTCATCCAATGTCACAAACACAGGAAGCACGCTGCGCAAAGCAATCTTTCATTTCGCACTCCACGCATCGTACACCACAAATCTCACATATACCGCACAGTGCACAGCACACAACACGGTACATGGCACACGGCACCGCGTGGTACACATTAAATCAACATGAATAGCTCTTGGAATGTACAATTAATCGTATATAAAGTAAAAGACAATCAATGATAAAAATTAACAATGATCAGTAAATAAGAAATCAAACTTAATTCTGGTACGGGAACGACCGCCGGTTCGGTAGCCTTCAGTGTACGTCCTGGCTGAGTTATAGACGATCCTTTTCTCGGCTAGGATTTTCTATTTGGTAATGATACTGTTTCTGTATCAACAATCAGGTTTAGTACTTTCAAACACAAAATGACTGTTTTGTGATGCTAATTTATAACGGGGTTACTTTGAAGAGTATATATATATATATATATATATATATATATATATATATATATATATATATTGGCCTTTTCTCCAGATTAATTGGATATTTACACTAAATGGGTATTATTTACTTTTATAATAATAATTTAAGTAAATACAAATCACCGTTTGAGGTTAACGAGTGGTCAATTGATGTCAATAAGCTGTTTCAATTGAATTTATACAAATGGAAAGTTTCGGTAATACAGGTTACTTGAAAATCTGGATGTTTTAAATTGTTACGTTTTAATTACATTAGAACGTATAAACAGATTGTTTGCACGATTTAGATAATTTAGTTATAAAAATGTATTAGTTTTATTGCAAAGAGGGAGAGGGAGAGGGAGAGGGAGAGGGAGAGGGAGAGGAGAGAGGGAGAGGGAGAGGGAGAGAGGGAGAGGAGAGGGAGAGAGGGAGGGAGAGGGAGAGGGAGAGGGAGAGGGAAGAGGGAGAGGGAGAGGGAGGGAGAGGGAGAGGGAGAGGAGAGGAGAGGGAGAGGGAGAGGAGAGGGAGAGGAGAGGGAGAGGGAGAGGGAGAGGGAGAGGGAGAGGGAGAGGGAGAGGAGAGGGAGAGGAGAGGGAGAGGGAGAGGGAGAGGAGAGGGAGAGGAGAGGAGAGGGAGAGGAGGAGAGGGAGAGGAGAGGGAGAGGAGAGGAGAGGGAGAGGGAGAGGGAGAGGGAGAGGGAGAGGGAGAGGGAGAGGAGAGGGAGAGGAGAGGGAGAGGAGAGGGAGAGGGAGAGGGAGAGGGAGAGGAGAGGGAGAGGGAGAGGGAGAGGAGAGGAGAGGAGAGGGAGAGGAGAGGAGAGGGAGAGGAGAGGAGAGGGAGAGGGAGAGGAGAGGGAGAGGGAGAGGAGAGGAGAGGGAGAGGAGAGGAGAGGGAGTGTAAATACAATAAGAAAAGTTTTATTTATCATTTATCATACCTCAAATTCTTGATTCCTTATCTCTTAGGTTTTATTTTCTCCTGTCTTTTACACCTTTTTCAACAGCTACCTTCAACCCCTACCTCCTTTTGAACAACCTGATCCTCTACTCCAGCTTTCTACCGCAAAGGATTGTACTTCTCACAGGGGTACTGACTATGGTTCTTGTTGCATTTTCGGTCCAGCTTCTAATGTCTTAAATCTTTAATTTTCATCAATGGTTTTACATAACTGATTCAATACTATAGTGCTTTAATGACCATGCATTGCATTTATTAAGTTTTTTTTAAATTACAGTTATTGAAAAATTACAAAATGCAGTGTCCGTATTATCATGTTTATAGCACTGATATTTATGTCAGAGGAAAACCGCGATTTTTTCGCTTATCAATTTTACAAAACCATTTTGAAATAATTAGTTCAACATAAATTTTTTTCAATTAAATTAAAATATGCTTCTTTGCAATTACTTCGCTTCGTATACATTTTCTGAAAAACGTATAGGAATTATGTTGTTATGACCATTAACACGATTATCATCTATTCAACCTGCGTCAAGATTTATTTGTTTCAATTTTATGTTTATATAAAATTCATAGTTAATGCCGGATTGACCTATATATTCTTACTCAAAAAATATAGTTATTTACTATACAAGCCGATAAAATACAATTTTATCGATAAGTGAAAAATGTTAATTCATGAGCGACGAAGAAGCAAATGCATTAATTTTTACGAGTAGCAAATTTTTAACGAAAAATTAAAGAAATATTAATTGAGTTGGTCACGTTTTAAAATATACGTCATCAAAGCATACTTTAACTATTGCTATAGAAAAAAATAATAAAAACAAATTTATAATTAAAAATTATTATTAATTTTACTAAATACATAAATAAGAATTTTACCTTGAGTAGGATTTGAATCTACGACCTGTACTGTGCTAGAGTACCGCGCTAACCAACTGTGCCATCGAGATTCAAGCCCCAATCGATGTAAATGTTGTCTTTATGTATGTAGAACTGATGTAAATTCTAAATATAATGAGATTACTATCAAATTACTTATATTAATGGAATGTGATCCTGCAATATCGCAAGGATTCACTCACATACCAAAGTAACTTGACTAATATTAGATTATTATATGTTTTGTTAGGAACGAATAAGTTCAAAGATTAAAAATTATTATTAAGTTTATCAAATACATAAATTAAAAGTTTACCTCGAGTAGGATTTGAACCTGCGACCTGTACCTCGCTGGAAGTACCGCGCTAACTAACTGCGCCATCGAGATTCCAGCCCCAATCGATGTAAACTTTGACTTGACGTGTGTAGAACTGATGTAAATTCTAAATATAATGAGATTACAACCAAATTACTTTATTTATTTATGAATTTAATAAAATTAATAATAATTTTAATTACATATTTACCTTTGAACTTATTCGTTCATATAAAACTTATAATAAAACAAATTTGTTTGAATTGTGAAATAAACTCTCGCAGTACTAAATATATAAAAATGAACAGCTCACGACTGTCCAGCTTATCCTTATTCTAAAACTTCTAAATATAAGATTTACATAAAGTATACCATTTCATCCACCACAATTAACCAGTAAGGCAGTCGATATAAAGTAGCTCCAGTTTATACATAGATTGCAAATCTGTTATCATTTTTACATTCCCGTATTCTATACGAAGTATAGTAAAGGAAGGTATTGATCATGAAAAATTCGACCCTAAAGATTTTGATGGATCTTCACATTTTGAATTTCCTTATACTAAACGAAGTGTAGTAAATACATTCTATTGGGTTGTACTTCACCTATCATTGTCAAGCAGCAGCGTACACTGCAGGAATGATATTTGTTCTTACTTCTGTATTACCAATATCAACGTGGATTGTCCATAATTGGTAACCAATTACAAATGCACAGTGTACGGAACCTTAAATCTTAAAAATAGAAATAACAGGTTGGTAAATAAACCGGTTTAATTGTGGTGATGTGTGAACTAGTCTGCATGACCCTCGAAGCGAAGATATTGCTCCAAAATATACAATACAGTAGAGGGCATCACACCTGGCATTCCAGTGGGTCCCTATAAGTGCTGTTAAGGTAGGGACTCGAAACACACCACGCTGTAGCTATATTTGTGGGAACTCTTTATAAACACTGGCAAGAATAACGGGAGGACCCTAAGGTAGCGACTAAAATACGTTAAAAAGTATAAGGAAACCTACACACTGGCACACACGCACGTCCAGTTACACGCACATGTCCACACTCACACACATATCCAGACCCACACCAATACCCTCACCCACACCCACACCCATACCTACACCTACACTTGAACGCACACGCACGAACGCATCCACACGCACACCACCCACGACGCACTTCCACGCCCACACGCAGACGCACGTACACACGCACCGCGCGCGTGTGTGTGTTTGTGTGTGTGTGTGTGTGTGTGTGTGGTGCGTGCGGCGTGTGGATGTATGTTAGTATCCACGATTCCAGAACGACAACACTTACGTACTTAACATTTTGTATTTCAGCTTATTTTGATTCAGCTTGGAGCAGATTAATTTTTAGAAGAAATTTAGTGGCGGAGAGAGGCAATTTTAGTTTTTCTCAAATATTTCTGAAACAGCTCCATATTTCAAAGATATAAAATACCTATATATAGATCATAATCATATTGATTGTTTTATGTAATTTTTGACTACGCGTTATTTAGAGGCAAAAAATTCCTAATAGAATTTAAGTTGTCTAACCTACCACGAAACATAAAAAGAGGTGGTAATGAGTGGGGAGGTCGGATGCGAACTCAGTCTAACGGTCAGGTAACCGCAGAGCACTTTGTTGGCGTGGCTGGTTTTGAAGTGTTGATGTATGGTTAGGGTAGGTATAGACCAAAACAAAATTTTAGTAAACGTGATAAGGAGAGGAATCCGGAATTGAGCGCCACAAGCTTTGAAAACGTTGAATTATTGTTTAGTAACAGAAGCCCTGTAAACCATGAACCAGGAGAAGGGACAGAAATAAAAAGCAAACACCAGTTCCCCGAATGATATCGTTTTATTTAAATTTCCCCAAACAATAAAAAACAAGCCAGTTAGCGTAAATATATACGATATCTCGATCACAAACACTTATCACCGTCGGTTATTTATAATCTTAGGCTAATTTAATTTTCCCCAAAATGACTGCACATATTTCATATAACTATAGGAGATACATATTGATCACAAATAATTATCGCATGCAAATAGTGATTTGATTATACTATTTTATTTAAAAAAAAACTTCCACGGAAAAAATACACACTTTCGTATAAATACATAGATATCGACCACAATTAAGTATCATATATGCTTAGTTATTATCGTACGAAGGCAAAGTGACAAACATGAATAATGCTCTCGACAGACAAAGATTAACTTTACTGATTTTTCAACTTATTGGGTTCTTGAAAGATCTCTCAAGGTTACTTGGAAAGGAAAATTTTCACATCAAAGAGACTAAAGATTAATTTAAATTTCGAGAATTTGACTTTCCGTTGTATTACATCACCCACAATAATCAAACATGCATAAAATATATTCGGTAAATATTTGTTCAATGCACAACTCGTAACAATTTACATACACCCAGATAGTTAAAATTACTTCAATTATCCTCTGAACACTCCCACCAATAATATAAACATGATAATAATAAACACATTACGCAAAACACAACCGGTATGGCAGAGAATGCTACTGCTCGAAAACGTCACCACAGAAGAGCACGCAGTTAATAATTAACCAAACCAAGATAATGGCCGTATAACGTTAACGTAATACTAGGTGTGGTTGATGGAATAAATCGGCCAATGAATCCAAGTTATATGATTACAATTCCACACTAAAAAATTAACGTTATCCCTAATTTACATATATTTCAAAATAGTGAGTGGCCTTAGGGTGATTTTCAGAATATGATAGTTAAACAAACCGACGAAACTACAAACGACAAAAAAGGTAACTATTACATTAAAACTTTATGGATCTCAGTCATTGAAACACACTTTTAGTTTGTGGCAATTATACCATATCGACACCTGCAGAAGGCAGTTCACGATTTAGTGCTTACATATCATTATCGCATGCTAGAATGGAATATACTGACCTGGTTTGCCGAGGAGTTACAGATGAAACCGTTTCCTGTAGGTCCGGGCGAACACAGATTGTACGAGGTCTATTAAGTTTTCTACTTGCAAGCGTACGGTAAGCGTCCTCGCAATAACTACCATCCACACATCGATCCAGGGAAGAAATATGTCGTCACCACAATGTAAAGATAATTACGTACAGACGAATCGCAAACGACGAATAAAGAGGATAAATCCAAGACAAAAAGCTCTCTTAAGATTTTAGGCGAGCTTTACGTGGTGCAATTACGAATACTTTGTAACTATCGGCCTTGGAACCAGTAACTTGTTTACTTAGAATCGGACGGTTACTAAAAGAAATTTTAGCAATTACCAACAATACGAAAATTACCGAAAGCAACATTATTATATATCCGCTACAGTTAGCGAGTAGTACAACTTATTCAAGTAAGTACATCACAATATACGGAGATACCTTACAAGTGAAGAAAAATCGTATTCAGTAAATGATAATGCCACCCATAAAATCAGAAATAGAGAATTTTTCTAAGAATTCTTCACTTTCAACCAAAACGGCTACCCAAAACCACGTTGAGGAACTTTTTATCAAAATACGTTACCAGTCTTTATTAAACATTTTAAAATGTACAAATAAATTCCTATCTTAAATAACGGACTAAACAGATAACTTTAAGTAGGCGGTTTTGAAACCGGCAGAAATACAATAAGATCCCTAGGTAGCATTACTATGTTCAATTCAAACATTTTATAGTAAATTGTTAATACAGTGACTACAGACAATTTCCGATCAGGCAGTATTGAGTTGAGTATCGATTTTCCATGTTACCCGTTACACATTTCTTCAATATCTGAATAACGATTAATTTTATGAGAAAAGTGTAAACATATTTCCCTAATATTGTTATGATGCTTATTAAGATATTTTCAATATATATTATATATATATATATATATATATATATATATATATATATATACATATATGTTTAACTGCTAATTTACAATCTACTTTGTATTAAAGTAATAAGTAAATTGGTGAAATATAATAAGACATGAAAGGATTCAGCCGAAACCACTTCTAGAGTAATATGTTAGTCTCTAGCTGTTATGCGGCCACTGTCGTTTTATCTATGTAACTGTGGGTTGGGTGGTGAGTTGATTTATTAACTGGTTGGAATGTCCTTGGAGCTTATGGTAGGTACGTGCGAATTTGCGGATTTTATTAGCTATGTAGGAATTTGTAGGTCAGCGTGTAATCATTTCTGATATACCAAGGGCGTTAGTTATGGTGGGTAAAGTCTTCGATTAGAACGTTGCAGAATCTTTGTATGGGACGTTTTAGCACATCCCCTAGCTAGATGCCGTATGTCCAGACAGGTTTCAAGATGACATTATATAGCAAAACCTTATTGGATAAAGAGAGTTGGGACCGCTGCCCAAGGAGCCAGTCCATTCTTTTTAATCAGTACCTGAGTAACGATCAATTTTATAAGAAAGAACACTTTACATAACTTTTCTTTATAAAGTTTCTTTATATAACGAAAGACAAGTCTAAAACTTAGTTAAATATAAATGAAAATGGTTGAACTGTATTATAGAAGCGGACGCCATTGGAATACTTTCTATCTGACATGAAGTTTTAAACGTCATTCTGACATAGATTGTAGTCTTGTTTTTACAATTGTGCTTGTTTTCGTTATGAACGTATAAAGAGAGGTTTCATAGTTATCCTTGAAAACAATAATTAAAATTATTTCATTTGCTTTAATTTTTAAGTTAGCTCCTAGATGTCTATTAACCTCTGTCTGATATGAAGTTTTGAAAGTGTGTTTGACATAGATTATTGTTTTTGTTTCTACAATGTTGCCTATTTTCACAATGAACTTCCTATAAAATAGGTTGTATAGTTATCCTAAAAAACTGTTATTAAAATGATTTCATTTCTTTTAATTTTCATTTTGTAGGTTGGAAGTTCGTGGTGTTTCATACCAGATGTTTTGCAATTATACTCTCTATATAACAATGTATCAGTTCTTCACCTGTTCTTATAAGTGATAAGAGTAAATAGTTTCTCTGATTTCTCACTAATGCACTGTACTGCATCAATTAGACACAGTCGTAGAAGGAGGTTGTTGTTTTATTTTTAATAGTTCAATTAAAGCCGGTAATACTTTTGCCTATAGTTAACAATTTCAGCTTATTTTACCTAAAACTGTTTCTGTGTGTATCGATCCATCCCGTAGTTTTACTGAAATAAATTTGTAAAGTATTCCCAAAGAAAATGTAAACTTTATCTCGCGCATAAGACCCTTTCCGATCAATTACGGAGTTTGTCTGCTGCACGTGTCATAATACATTATCCTCGTAATTAACTGAAGACACTACACACTTATTGAGAAATAAAATTTATCTTCAGTGTAACTCTGGGGTTAACATGTTATTTTAATTTTAGAAGCAGAATTTCTTGAAGATAATTAAAAACTATTATTAATTTTATTAAATACCTAAATAAAAGAGTACCTCAGTAGGATTTGAACCAACGACCTGTACTTTGCTAGAGTACCGCGCTAACCAACTGCGCCACCAAGGTTCAAGCCCCAATCGATGCAAATTTTGTCTTTATGTATGTAGAACTGATGTAAATTCTAATTATAATGAGATTACAATCAAATTACAATTAAAGGAATGTGAGCCTGCAATACCGCAAGGATTCACACATATCAAAGCAACTTGACTAATTTTAAATCATTCTTTTATTATTTAATTAATCTTATCTTTTAAAGATAAGATTAATTAAATAATAAAATGAATAGCCCTTCGTCGGTGTAGCTGATATTTACCATACTAATACATATACATTATTTTTAAATTTCTAGATTTTTGTTACATTCATTAATTGGTAAAATTTAAAACGTTTGCTTTAAGCTATCAATATAAAACCATGAAATACAATTATATAGAGTATACAAAATAAAAGTAAAGCAGAACATAATAAAGTAAATTGAAGGTAAAATTCCTGTACATACATGCACTTCTGCTGTTCCTAATAACCACTGTTATAATCAACATCAGCATTCACTGTTCAACTTCAATAAAGATCTGAGATAGCTGACTGGCTATTTACTTTCAAATATAATTTTTAGTGAATAAACAACATATTTTATTAGTAAATAGTACACAGTTATCGAACAAAGTTATAACTAAGTTTATAAAAGATTGAGTAAAAAGTTACAACTTTAATAAGAAGTTTTATTTAGCATAGGATTCTGCACTATAAACTTTTCCTTCTCATTCCTACTAAACTTATTATAAAATTTATTCAGCCATATCATAACCATTTTTCTTTATTATTTACATGGATTCAGTGTTTGATCTCACATTTTGTTTTAGATGTGGACATCAGTAAATGCAATTCTATTCAATTTGGTATGTAGTGACTTTTTGGTTGCGACGTTTGGAGTACCAATCAGTACAGTTGCAGCATTTGCACAAGGATGGATTTTTGGTCAACTTATGTGTAAACTTTATGGATTTTTTATGTCTCTTTTAGGTAATAAACCTACGACGTAATAAAAAAAACCATTAATTCAACTGTTTAAGGAATTACAGCAATTACAACTCTAGCAGTCCTATCGTTTGAAAGATATCTTATAGTATTAAAACCGTTTAGAAGTGTTACCCTAACACAATCCGGCACCTGTACATTAATTTTAACAATATGGTTATATTCGTCCATATTGACCACACCGCCATTAATTGGTTGGGGAAACTATGTTAGTGAAGCTGCTAATATAAGGTTAGTAGATACATTAAATTATCCAGTCCACTAACTTCATATTGAATTCTCAAAAACCAAAATGTGCATAAATCACATCTCACTATTAACTTAAACAATAAAGGAATTATTGTTGTAGTATAAGACGTCTTGAATTTTTTTAACCATATTTTTGCAGAACTACAATAGAAAACAAATCACATTTTTAATAATTAAAAACAGCTTTTGTCACATAAAATCGTATATTCAGTGTCAGGTTGTGTGAAAATATTCAGAAAAATTGAGTAATATACTTATTTTTTTTTTGTTTGCTTGTAATACACGATTTAATTCAGTACATTGATGAATTGTATTATTCTAAGATTGCTAGTAGAAAAGACAGTTTTTTAAATTGTTTTAGTACAAATGTATAAGCACGTAGACCATTTAGTTTGCTAAACTGGTGCCTTATAGCAATTGAGTTGTTTACATAAAGTCGATCACATAGAATACTGACCTCCTGGTTTGTATATATTGTTGAGAACTTATTTGACTCAGTTTACACTCGTTGGTAGTGTTATCACATTTCGTGCTTCACTGAACTGACAGTGTCTTGTTTTTTTATTGTTGAGTTTCCATGAGAAATGATGAGTAGTTATTTACCGAATCGAAGTACTTATGGAAGAGCGGGCAGATGGTTGCTGGTTTTAAGTTCAATTGGAGTTGAAGTCTAGATCTTTAAATTTGAAGTTTAAGACAATTAAGATGTAGTGGCAAATTATCGTGGGTGATCGGCGTCATTATGGTTAAATAAAGGCGCTCTCCGTAGCTTTGTTGGGATTGTACCATATCGGTGCTATGTTAGAAGTTCGCTGTTATGCGACTGTGAACACCCCTAACAAATTTGTGTATCGTTTAACGTTTTATCGAGGAATTCCGAGTTCAATAAGTGAAGTCGACTTCAATTTAGCCTCGTGCTGATCAGAAAAAAGGCGTCTTCTTACACTGCATTTAATCGCTTTCGGCGCCAAGGTGCAATGTATTTTATGAATTTGTGTTAGAAACTGTTCTCGAATTTATGTAAATTTATTGATCTATAGGATCTATATGGTTGTCGCGAAGGTGAATTTATCGAGATTATAGACACTATTACCGTGATTTTTAAGTGTTATAAACATGTATCAATTGCAATTATTTGGTAGAAGTTAAAATGCCAGAATTTATATAAGGTCATTTAAAAGAATGTGTTCACTCACAATTTTGGTAAATTTGTGTTTGTGCGACGTGTTATAATAAAAATAGCTGATAGTGATGAATTTGGACCATAACTATGGAAATTTCGGAAGTGGCGAATTAAGTTTCTTGGTTGACATACTACTAACTTTAAACGCTTATATTGAATCAAAGCAACCAATAAACTTATTTGTTAATTTAAAACTATGAGTAGCAACTCTATAGGAACTATAGGAACTAACTAAGAACTAACTACTAACTTTTTATCTTTCAAGTTTTTCTTTTATACTGCAATGATTATTGAGGGGGTGCTCCTTTCTCACGGGAATAAGTTTATATTCTTATGATTAATTTTAATTAGTTTATCAACAGTGGTTTCTTTTATAAATGTTAATACAAAATTTGTTTGATATTGATAATCTATTTATTAAATCTACATAATTTCTTCCTTACCAAGCTCGGAAAATAAGGGGTCTCTATTTTGCGAGCCTGTTGGAGGTTTTTCTTTTATCTCATATTTATTTTTTTCTTTCGTAAATTGTTGTAAATTGTTTACTAAGTTTTCAGTTTGTTTTATACTAGCGTTATTTAAAGTTTTCGACTTAACTACTGGTGATTGATTTTTTTCCTCGTCTAAGGTAACGTTGAATTTAGGTAGTTCAAAAACTAAGTCGTCGTGGAAGGTATCTTCGGGTTGGTATATTCTTTCATTGATTTATAATCGGCAATCTTCTACTGTAATAATTGAGGGTTAGTGAATTTCATATAGTCCGTTTGCTTCACAGGTGATTGGCTGGAATATTAGCACTTGGTGTGAGTTAATTTGTTGTACTGTGGTTTCTGTTAAATCAATTTTCGTCTCTTAGTAATTGTCTCTTCCGGTTCTAAGGATGTTGGCTCAACATGGTTGATTCTTATGTAGTTGAGATTGTTGACAATAATAAAAACCTTCTATTTTTGGTCATGTTTTATTTGAAGTCCAATGATTTTCAGTGTCGAGTAATAAAAAGGGTTGCTCAAGAATAATTATTAGGTTATTGATAGGAACGGAGTACATTTGAAAATATTTGTAAGGTTCGGTAACAATAGGTACATGAATTTTAAATATTGTTAGGTTGTTTTTGATGGTTACTTGGTCGAGAATAGATTACAATAGTTCATGAGGTTTCGTAACAAGGGTTACTTGTCTAGCTTTATAAATTTCATTTTGAAAATTAATGATTCTAACTACTTTGGATCTAATCGTCCGCGTAATATTTGAAAGGGAGTGTATCCAACAGAAGGGTGTACACTATTGTTGTATGATAGAGTCGCATAATCCCTTAATGACGTATTAGGTGCGTTAGGTTTTTCGTCTCGCAAAATGCGTAAGATTTCTATGAATGAGAAATGAAATCTTTCATTTGGGCTGTTGTTACCCCAGATAGAAAGAAAAGAACAATGAAGGTAGAAGGATAATAGGCAGGTAGCTTATTGGGCGGGGTGGAAAAAAAAGGGTTCGTGGCCAGCTAAACAGTCGGTAAGGATCGTGGGTGACTGATATTTAAAGAAAGACAATAAAGGGGCGCCAGAAGCTTAATTATATGTTTTTTTTTTGAATACACGAACCTTCGAAACGATTTCACACTACTTCAGCTTCATAAGTAATTTAGGACCCGTAAGCGTACACAAAAGGAAGGATAAAGTAATAAGAAAGGTTTAATTGTATAACCAAAACTTAAATGGATGAGGACGATAAATATTAAATTCAATTTATAACAAACGGAAATTTAATTTTTAATCTGGTTTGTTTTCTATTAGCAAAGATCTGAGGGAGATCAGATATCTTAAAGATTAGTACAAAATATATCTATATACAAAAGAAATTACCGTAACTAAAATCCAAATAACACAAGAAATTATATTAACGGCGCGAACAATCGACGCAGTGGCTAACATAATGATCCACAAAATTTTATTATCTAATTATAATACAAAAACCCAGTACTCGGATAGGCCTCGCAAATCTCAAAATACACATACTTAATATTTCAAAAAAACGCAAAAAAGTAAATTGTTCTAGCCTCACATACAGATAGCAGGACAAATAAATCATGAGTATTATCAAAAAATTATGAATTTACTTCTACGCGAAAGGGGGATGAATTACAATAATGAAACAAAACTAAAGGGGTTCAAAACATCCCAAAATAATGATTCTTAATTATGACTATTATCACCTAAATAACTGCTTAGTGACAATAAAGCGTCGTCAACGATAAGCATGTTGAACATGGATAGGTGTAAACTGCGCTTTATACAAGAAAAAAAAGCTATACGTCACATCAATTAATATAATGCATGAGTCGAGCAAAGGTAGAGTGTTCAATGTAAAATAAAAGTAGGTATGTATTTACAAAGAAAAGGGAGCAAAGTGACACATAAAAATAACTAACTTGGGAAGGTAAGTAGGTACACAATAATTGGCTGTTATAATATTTGATACACACAACAAATTTTTTTGTAGGTTTACAAAGCATGTAGCACAAAGTTGGACGGTGAATCATCAACACATGAAATCACAATATCCAGAACTGTAGGTGGGTGGACAACGGACAAAACACAACACAGATCTGACCTTAGGCAATACTGTTACTCCAGTAGTTGAACTGCTTATAATCGGTGGGCTTTCAGAG
>JARFJB010000434.1:0-40000 GCA_036346205.1 Vesta saturnalis
TTAATATCGGCTTAGCCGTTTCGAAGATACAGGGGTTATTTAAGAAAACCTTTAATACCCCCACCACTTTATTTTAGACATACCAAAAAGTGCCAAACAAAAAAGTTTCGATTATCCTCGACTTTAAAGATCAGTAATTTTTATTAGGTTAATATAGTAGAATTCACAGAAACATCACTTTTTGAGATTCAAGATTGCAATTACGCCGCCTAGCGGCCATTTCAGAAACTTTTCCAGGTTTTTGTATTGGCCGTTTTAGTAATAACTTTTTTGCGCAAGCCTCTACGATGGATAGTTTCCCAGATACAGTACCTCGCATTCTTAGTTGACCACCCTGTACATGTAAAACAGGTAAAAACTGTTTAAATGGGTTACAATCAACAAACCACTTTAATACACGCGTTTATTTGTTAAATTAACATTGAAACACAATTTAAATCTTGAAAATGTTATTTTTTAGTCATGATAGAAATATGTAGAAAAATACTGTAATAGGAGATGACAGTGTGTATTGTAACAAAGATAGTCACGTAAATTAATGAAAATCTGTTTGATATAAAGGAAGTCCTTAAACTTGGTTAAAATATTTAACGAGAGATATTGCCGCCGAGGCGTTGTCGGATTATAGAACGTGTCGGACCAAAGAATGTCGGACTATCGAGAATCTACTGTAATTAATTAATCGTACTAACCATTTCTTTAACTTGTCATAAGTTAATCTCTAATTTCACTTAATTAACACTGTGAGTACCTAAATATGTAATGCTGCATTAGAAGGAGAAAATATAAATGTGTAATTTAGACATTTCCTTTTATTTATAAAATAATTTTCGGCAAAGATAAACGATGCAAAGATAGAGTAGAGGCGTGACGGCATCCCTTTGCAGGCACTTAATATTCGTATTCCGCGACGTTTCTTCGTTTGTATTGATATTCACAATCTGTATCCCAAATTTAATAATGAAATGTTTTAAAAGGTTTAATCAAAGTTTGCAACAATAGTAGATTTCGCAACTAGTGCGCTGTTTACACATTTCTTGGTGCGAGGCTGTTCTTTTTTAGCGTAGCCGAGATAAATATGGCCAGCCAAAAATACAACGCACGTGTTCAATACATGTAATCGTTCACATAAAATTAGAAAAAATTAAATTTTGAAATATTTGTTGACAAATGTCAAATTAAATACATAAACAAAAAGTTTATATATTTAGTTATATACCACTTTTCTCTTTATGTATTAAAAGTAACGATTACAAAAAGTATTATATTACACCTAACAAATAGTAAAATGAGACCATCACGGGACCAAAGATAATGTTATCTACAGTCTACAGTAGGTGGTATTATGGTAAATTATCTTTGCACAGAATAATTAATCTCAATATGTACACCCAATTTAATAGTTATCAGTATAATATATTTATCTAAAATGTTATAAACAGTTGGTCTTATTTATTTTTCCTTTAACTTTGAAGCTTGCGTGGCTGCCTTAAGTAGCCGCTCGTGTGCATTGATCACGTTTGCACCCATGGACGGTACGCCCCTGACAGGGTGAACATAGGTCGTTTGTCATTACAACGTTTCTTTAAATGGTGGTTCTTGTTTTCCATCCCATAATGCAATTTTGTTGTGGGTAAAAACTTAAAACAAGTTTGCTGTAAAGGTAAATTAGCAAGACACTTAAGATCATGCAGAAAATTAGAGAACGTAGAACTGTGAAAGCTTTGTTAGAGTAGAACCGAGACTTGTCGCCACCATTTTGTTTTTGTGACGTCACCGTTGGGGCACTATTGGTCACCATTTTTTTATATATGCCCACGTGGGGATCAATTTGTTTGACCTGAGAATACAAATATTTTATTTAACTATTATTAATATTTATTAGGGCCTGTTTTTATCAAAGGAGATTGGATAATTGTTATTAAAATTATTATTACATTTCTTTTAACCCATCTACAGATTGTGACCTAATTTATTTATACATTGGGGTTATATTCTAATAAGGGCTCCTAGTCTTGTAAGACGGAATCTGTTCAATTCGACCCTGTCATAAAATTGTATTCTAATAATGGAGAAGAATTAATAGACAAGACAAGTGTTTTCATAATAAAAAGATGTTATTTAATCTGGGTTTATTATTATTAATATTTATTAGGGTTGTCTTGATTTTTATCAAGAATGTAAAAACCTAGTTCTTAAACTATTATGTTCTATGCAATCTTTAGGCTAGAGCTAGCTCAAATTTTTCAATATGTGAATAACGACCTCTAAATTGTAACTTTCAATATTATACATATAAATGAGTAATTTAGTTACATAATTAGTTTGCTTTACAAATCATGCTTTAAACGATTTTCCACCTTGAAAACGTTAAATTATATGTGCAAGGTTTAAGCAGAAATAAATAAAATGCATTAATATGATAAATGGTTACACATATGCATTATAGGCTGTTTACGCTTCATTGTGTACTCACTTTAATAGTGATATCAACTATCAATTAAAAGTAAATATTGAAGGTCGACTGCTAAATTATATGCTCAAGGTTTAAGTGGGAAATAAATTGCATTAAATGGTTACGCACATGCATCGTAGGCTGTTCTACGTTTCACGCGTGCTCCTTTTAATAGTGTTATTAATTAAAGTAAACATTGAAGGTTGACAGTTAAAATTATGTGTACAAGGTCGAAGCAGAAAATAAATATATTAAATCGTTACACATATGTATTATAGACTGTCTTAGTCTTCATTGTGATTTAGTTTAGGGATGACTTTTTAAAATCAATTGCATTACTTATAGTACCCAGATTAAGTTACGTAAAATTGATTATTGATGTGGAATATCATACTTTCTTTAAAAACAGTAAAATATATTCATAGACATAAAGCTTATAATACAGATTAACTACTCTATATTTATACAGATCAGGTGGTACACCCTTATCGGTAAATATTCGAGGATTGAAAAGATAGTGTTCAATAAGATTCCAATTTGATTATAACCTTTTTGACAGAGGTAATTCAGCTAAGATAGGGCTTGTATGCTGTATAGAGGCAAAATCTAGCTTAAAGAAGAAGAAGATACGAGACATTTTCGGCGTATACACCGCTATATTGAAGATGCTGTCTTGTGTATTAGAAAACATGCTACTGATCAGGAATTGGATAAGCTCAAGAAAGATGTATCGGTACAGCTTCAGGGTGAAGAAGAATTGAAGGCCTATGTAGTATTTCAAGGTGGTGTGAAATTAGCTAATTTTAAGAATATTCCCATATCTGTGAATAATAGTAGGGGCAAATAAAGATTGTATATTATCGGCTGCATGTATTTATTAAAGCATAAGTAAAATGGAATGAGTATTATTATGAAGCAGTATCAAGGGTATTAGCTGTTTTACTTGTTAATAAGCTATATAACCGCTCAAGATGAAAACAGTGAAGTTGATGGTGGTAGTGATGTTCTCTGTGAAGATCCAGATAGGTTAAATTACGCTGCCCTTAATTTTCAACATAAGAAGTGCACCCATCCCAAAATCTTAACTGCCGAAAATGTCTTCACACTAATATTTAACATAGGAGATTATGGATTACCTAGATTTGAGGTCTATATAAATTAAAAGTAGTTAGTCTGTATTATAAACTTTATGGCTATGAATATATTTTACTGTTTTAAAAAAAGCATGATATTCCATATCAATAATCAATTTTACATAATTTAATCTGCTTAGACATTATACACATAATTTTAACTGTCAACCTTCAAATGTTTACTTTTAATTAATAACACTATTAAAAGGAACAATTTTCTGAAATAAGTTCATCATGCACGCTCTCTCTTGCTACGGAACTCTTAATTAAAACAACTAAACTACTAAAACGCTTTATTTATCAAAGTAAAATGGTATAAAACAAGCATTATACAGTAATTTGATTATAGTATCATTTATAACTAAACATGTAGTGAAAAACTTATTTACAAAACCAAGCAAGACTGTTTCGGCGACCCCTGCTCCAAACTTCCCGAATATAACCGATTCTACCCGAACATTGATGAGTGCACCCAAGGCTAGCAATATTCTCGTTTCTTGCGCGTTTCGCTCTTTAAAGTGCAATCGTCATCAGTGGGCATTATTATAATGTATTCTCCTGTTTATGAGCCAACATCAGCGGACATTATAGATTTTACTGATTTGTTAGTAAACTATTGCAACATAACCGTTCAGGATGATCATGGAAACGATAACGTGGATGAGCTGAATGTATTTCACATCCAAGGTGATGGTGATTATTCACAGAAGAGGAAGAAGAGTGATAAGGTACAGGAGAAGGACGAGTCTCAAAACCATGATGATGATAGCGACGAATCACGGTTCAAAAGAAGAAGAAGACCGATAAAGAACGTGATTAAATAAATGATGTATTGTTGTTTATAATAATAATATATTTTCAAACACTAAGCTTTCCTTCCATTTTTATTAATAAACCTGAGTTTCTAACGGTGTTTGAACCTGCACTAACAATGCTGCAGTTAATGCGAAAGTGCGGTTAGATGGGTAACTACTATAAGTGTGAGATTGGCTTTCTTTTGCACTCTCTAAGTTAAATCATACTGCTATTTGTTGAATTGAGAGCTGATTTTGTATGATTAAGTTAAATCATTTTGGTGTTTTGAATTGTGGTTGGTTGGTTTTAGCAAAGTATAAGTTAGTCAATCAATATTTTTGAGCGGTAAGCTAGTTTTGCACGCTGTAAGTTATGATTTGATTGATTGAGATTGATTTGGTTGATTGATTGAGATTGATCGGATTGTTTGATTTGATCGAACGTGATTTGTTTGGGATTGATCTGCTTAATTGATTTGTTTAATTTGATTTGATTAATTGATTTGGGAAAGAGACGATAAAGACGATGGAGAGACGAACACGATCAACCTCTATTACAGAAAACATTCATTAGTCTTTACACCACTAGATGACACCAGAAACAACCCTAATTAGTCCTAGAAATATACCGCTAAGAGCCACCGTCTCTATTACAGAAAACATTCGTTAGTTTCAAAATATACCACTAGATGATACCTCAAACGAAACCCTAATTATCTCTAGAAATATAACGCTAGGTGGTGTCACCTTTATTACAGAAAATATTCATTAGCCCATACACAACTATATGACTACACAAATTCAAACTTCGTAACAAGGGGCCACGATCGGAGGCGCAGACCTAACACAAGTTCCTGCATTTGTCTTATAAGTTACCAACAAACGATTGGAATTGAAAAAAGGAAAATTTCACGTCTAAATTATAATCGTGATTATTATAAATGCGAAAAACCGACAAACGTTCAAACATAGCCAATAAACGACCAACAAACGCTTGCAATTGAAAAAAGCGAAAATTTCCAAAGTTGGGGCTAACTTCACACCGGTATTAAATGCGTAATATAAATTATACTTTAAGATTGGGCGATGTTGTTGGATAGGAACTAAAAATAAAATAGAATAATTGGAATAGACTTACTAATAAAGCCTCAACGACCGCGCAATACCCAGATCGTAACGTTGATACCGCAATGGCCGGCGTTGTCTACGTCTTTATAAATCTTGAATTTACTCTATGTAGCTTGAAACTTGTAGATCCGGCTCGAAGGACCAAAAGTGCAGCTTCGATTTAAGTAACTGTATGTTTAACTGAATACAGTTGTTTTTCTTATTCGCCTTGCTTAAAACTACTCTACTAGAGAACTGGATGAGAATAGAAAAGAACTAGATTTTATTTAAATTTCTTGTATTATATAACTAAACTAAAAACTTTACAATTATATTCGTGCCAACTAGACAGTAATAGTAAGTGTTATTTTACAGTGAAAACAGAATGTAGTACGTTTAATGTAATTTTTAATTTTAACTACATATGATAAATTGTAGTGCTGAGATAATGTATATAAATAAATTAAAAATAATTAAACCATTTTTATCAAATAAATAACATCAAGTCCGGTAAGAAAGAACCAAAAATCGTATAAGGAACAATCTAACTTAAACAGGAAGTGATTTAATCGTTCTTGTCTCTAATTTCTACTTCTTACTTTCTTTCTTGTCGACGCAGTTGGCAAATAAGTGTCAACATTTCGCTGTAGTAGGACGATACCGGTAGTAGGAAGGTTACATCGCCGGGGCACGATTTGGCTAGTAACCGGTCGGCCTGCTAATTAGTTACTAAAAATACAATACGAATGCATCGGATCCAGCACGCTACAAGGGGCGGTCAAAGTCAAAACAGACAAGCTCCGTTGCTGACGGCAGTGCAAGGAATGAATGAAATTAGTACGTGGAATATTAGAGGTGAACAGAAAAATGTGCTTATTTGAATGAATTGGTAAAAAATGTAGTATGTAAGAAAAAAGTTGTGTACATGGCAATCATTGCTGCAAAATTGAGACTAAGAAACAGCAATTGTATGAGGTGTACAGATTAAGAAACAAAGAAGTGAAGAATGCAATGAGAATAAGTAAAGATGAAGTGATGTCTGTGGAAGGAGAAAATGCATAATGATTTTGAGAAATAAAAAATCCGGAAATTGGACATCTTATTTTCATTTCATGTATCTGGATTTTTTACCTAACTTACTTGCATACATATATATATATACATATATATCATATATATATATATATATATATATATATATATATATATATATATATATATATATATATATATATATATATATATATATATATATATATATATATATATATACATATATATATATATATATATATATATATATATATATATATATATATATATACATATATACCAACTGCCGCACAGACTTATAGGTTTCAGCCCATAAAATATTTTGGAAGATTGCTGTAAGCAAATTTCACTGCTTTTCTTCTCCTGGAGAATAAGAACTCTGTTTTGAATTTTCTCAAATAAATGGTTCTGAGCAATCGAAGCCAGTCAACATTTACTTACCAATACGGCACTGTAGAGCGGTAAATTTGAATTGTCCGGAACGTCCAAACCTACTCTACCTTACCCTACCATCTACCACATCAATAAGATTCTTTAATAAACTGAAATTGATATCAGTGACGTAAATATTCGAACATTAAATACCTTCTTGAGTTCTCCGTCATTTATTTTCTGAAATGATTGTTTTTTTAATAGTGTGGTCAAGTTTGACAAATAAATCCGTTAACTTATGTATTTGCATCTGGAAAACAAGACTTTACATCTCTTGTTATTAAATATATTTTCCTGTAACTTTTGAACCTAACAAGGTAGAATGAAGTTTTGGGCAGATTGGGCAGAAAAAAATGAAAACATTCAAAACCAATAAAAAAAGTAACCATTTAAATGGCAAATGGATCTCTGTGGATTTCGCTAAATTTTGATATGTTGTAGATTGTAAGGTTCTAATCAAAGACTACTATAAGCAGAAAGTCGAAAAATGGACAGTTTTGCACTACAGCTCAAAGCTGAGAATATGGAAGTGCTATTTTTAAATGTGATGTGCAAGAGTTTAACGAAATTATTTATTAACGCCAAACAACATAAGTAATTACAACAATATGGGCCATAGGGCACTTTCAAACATTAATCAGTATCCACTTCCATCGCATTGTTGTTATTTGCAATGTTTGGATCATGTTGTTGAGTTCTATTAGCTGCGTCCAATATTTTATCCAACAAAGTGGATTTTGGATAGTGTACATCATTTTCATAACGCATACCCCAAAAACCACAAGACACTAGCAATGTGCGCATATGTTCCAAGAGTTCTTGCACCTGATTTGCACGTACAGTAGTACCCAAATTAGATCCTCCACATTCTCACCGATTCTTGATTTTCGCTGGGGTTGTAAGCAATCCACAATTGATGTTTTGTCCACTGCGAAAGCGCGAAAACTGTCTAATTCTTATAAAACCAGGTTCATTATTAAGAGAACCTGTATGGAATTCTTCTTCATCTCGTTGCAACGTATCTTGAATGTAAGTTGGGACCAGGTTAACTTGGTGTACCCCTACAGTGAGGTCTCGAAGATAAACCAAAGTGAGATGAGAAGTCACCTAAATCATGCTCATTTATTTGAACCCAACGAGCGATCCATCCATGAAGATTTTCTACTTCCACCCGGGCTTGTATAATATTAACCTGGATTGCTTTTTCAGTAATTGCTGGGCCGGCTCTTCGTTAGCGCCTAACATAAGAACGCAGTGTGAAACTTGTTTATTATAGCTACAGCAATACGATAGAAATCATAAGGTTTTCGATATGGGTATTGTAATTTTTACCAGAAACTTAAATATGAATTTGAGGTGACCGTCTCTGGCTTCAACTATCCACCTTCTTTTAGTTATTATGAGACACTCATTTGTTTCTTCGGTCGACAATTGGTTTTGGCTCCGTTCAAGAAAAGCTGGCATCTTGTTTGAAATACCCACATTGTCAAGCAGAGGTATGGAATATCGATATCCACGATCCAGTCCAAAAATATCGCCTTGGTGAAACCATGCCCTTATTGCATCGCCATCCTATTAAACTCATTAATCAGCATTTTGGCACAATTATTTTAGAGTCCGAAAAATAAGGACCTGGGATTGTTAGTATACAACGTGAACCAAAAACGTACCCCTGCTTCAAGTGTATATTCTACACATAAATTGAAGACGAAAAGTCAGATAAAATGTTTCCTAAACTGTATGGCTACAAAGTGACAGGCCCTCAAAGTTGAATTTTGAAAATCGTTTTTCGCAAATAACTCCAAAACCTTTAGGAACTTCAAAATACTATCCGCAATGAAAATTATTTCTTTGTTGCCGAAGATGTTTCTGGTTTGATTGGATTGTCCATGAATGGACTGGAAGTATTAGTTTTCACATTATTCCCGTATAGTTTCTATTACAACTTTTTTGTGTGATTTTTCAGGTATTTTGGTGACTTTTTGGGTCCGTTATTCAATTTTCTGCAAATTTGGTCCTCTTGGTTGAAGTTGATAAAGTGAACAGTTTACGAGTTATTTTCAATGTCATCAATCACGGTCAATTAAATACTACCGCACCAAAATTTAGGAAGTGGGCAGTAGACTAAAAGTCATAGTTGTCAACGAGTTTATTAAGTTAAACAAAGTATTAATTAACAAACAAATTAGATGATTAAATGTTCAAATTGTTCACCGTTGACTGATATGCATTTACGAATTCTTTTCATTGAAAAAGTCACCAAAATACCTGAAAAATCACACAAAAAGTTGGAATAGAAAGTATGCAGAACAATGCGAAAACTAATACTTCCAGTTCATTCATAGACAATCCAATCAAACCAGAAAAACCCTCGTCAACAAAGAAATAATTTTCATTGAATAGTATTTTGAGGGCCTGTCACTCTGTAGCCATACATTTTAGAAAAATTTTATCTGATTTTCATCTTCAATTTATGTAGAATATACACTTGAACAGTACATCTTTTTGGTTCACGTTTTGTATATATAAAAACTCAAAATTTCTGAAGGTGCATTGCTACGCCAGCGCAGTAAGGACACCATTCTGCTTATAATGTATATATATATATATATATATATATATATATATATATATATATATATATATATATATATATATATACATATCCCAGAGCTACAAGGAGAGCCGGTTTTACTCAGTGGCGACTCTAACGCACGTTTAAGATTGTCTTAAGACACGAAAGTTATTACTTTTTGATATATAAAGTAGGTCCCGTCAATATATGCAATTGATATCGGTGTATTG
Source organism: Vesta saturnalis (assembly GCA_036346205.1). NCBI lineage: Eukaryota > Metazoa > Arthropoda > Insecta > Coleoptera > Lampyridae > Vesta > Vesta saturnalis. Next base: position 9,780 of record JARFJB010000434.1, read on the forward strand.
GGTTGCGGATTATATAATTGGTTAGAAAATTCTGTTACATGGTTGGCAATGTAGTCCTCCTTGTAATGGATTCAAGTCCCATATAACTAGGTACGAATGTTTGCATTAGCGCTTCTCTAACTGTAGTAATGGCCATATTTACAGCCTGTCTACTTGAGTAGTGAAAAATAATTTTCAAAACTCGTCCGACGAACCTTGCCGAATTTTGCATGAAAACGTCAAAAGGCCCTTTTTGGTCAGATTCCTTTGTCCACCTTGCCGAGGTATTGAATCACAAAACGTATATAACTCCCGAGATTGTTCTTTTGTAACAGGGCTACGGATTTGCTAAAACTACCTTCGTCCTTTTTGACTAAAGAGTCGGATTTCTTGAAAAAATTCCTGTAATTGCTGACCCTTAATGACAAATGGCCTATTAACAGACCGTAACCCTGGAATTAAATGCTCCAAAATAAAACCCTTGCCATCCAAGTGCTGCCCGCAACATCGTACATTTTCTGGTATGTAAATGTTTAAAGAGTAAAAATATTTACTCTACGATACGGACATCCTATACATTTATTATTACGATTACAAATCAAACAAGTATGGGTTTATGTTTGTTTTGAAAACATTTAGTTTTAAAGAAGCGACGTCATTTTCAACAAGAGCTATTTCGTTAAGGATCAGCCGAAAACAATTAGCGCAAGTTCTGGTCAAATCTGTGACTTCTAGCTGTGGCCTTCCATTCCCATTTCTTCTATGGCTGTTTCCTTTTAACCATATTATTATCGCCATCAATTCTATTCATTAACCCTGGCCGTATTAGCATATTACACATAACAGGGCAAACGATTTCTAAATACCATTTATACGACTATTCAAAATTAAAATTTTTACGGCGAAACTGCTCAAACGAAATTCGATGTGATTTTTGAACTAATTAAAAGATGTGATATTTTGAATGACAATACTTTTTAGGTACATACATTAAGGCACGTGTTGCTATGCGTTTTGCGAAAATCGCGGTAAATTGATAGACATCAAAATCGCAACTTTGGCGAACTGTAGCGAGAAAACTGTCCACTTTTCGACTTTCTGCCTATGATAGCGTTTGATTAAAACCTTACAATCCACAACATATCAAAAATTTTGCCAAATCCACAGAAAGCCTTTTGAATGGTGCGGGTCCTTTACAGGAAAAAATGTATTTTTTGACAACATAACCTCAATTTCTAAACATTTTACAAATTTATTTTTGGTGCAAATTATAGACTAACATAAACCATTTAAGATCCCTCAATGCGATTTTAATGACCTCCCGTTTTCGTACAATAAGTTCCGACGATGACGTCAGTAGGCCGATTGCCGCACGGAAAGTATTAAGTAACGGACAGGTTTCCTTGTTATTAATCAAATGTTAACGACTAAAAATCAAAGTTCTGGTCTCACATTATCGAAATTATATTTTTTAATAACAATCCAAACAAAAAAAGCTTAGTAATAATGTCTCGTTTAGAAGTGTTCTAGAATTGAACGATGCTCGTTATTCTTTATTTCTAATGTAAAAGTGATTAGGGTACTAAATGTTTAAGTGTAACTTCTATAATTTACTTGTTTAACTGTAATTGACACTAATGTAACACGAATAATAAAAAGACGAATTCATTTCAATGTTTTTAATTTTCATTTTGACGCCAAACTTGTTTTGCGGTCTGCGATACATTATTTCTTAATTTTTATAGTTAGACAAAACAATATTACGTGCATTGCAAACAAATTGCATCAGCATGTTTCATAGATATTGTATCAATTCATTAACTGTAGTAATTAGCTGGTAATCCTATTCCTATTATTAATCAACCACATTTCTTAAGATTAGTAAAATATCCAGGTATTTTTTAATAAACACATACGTAACTGCAATTTCAGTAAATACAACCATTAATTAAACTTTTGCTGCAATGCTTTCTATTTTCGCTATGATATTAAACTTTTGACGCTCACAATTGATTTATACAGGTTTCGTAATTTTGTATAATTATACAATGCAATACTTTGTAATATTAAATAAAGTAGTACTATAACAGGTGTTTCGAGAATCCAGTACATGGCATTTGTGAATCATATTCGACAGAAATTATTAAAATTTGTTGGTTGAACCCTAAAACTTCACGATTTCTATATACTACTGCATGCATTTCATTACAATTCTAGGCCTACTGACGTCGTCTGACACTCCTATATTCCGCTAGGTATAAGTACGCCGTGAACCAAGGCGTCGAGTTTAAATTACCCTGTAAGAAAACCGAAAATAACTCCCGTTGCTGGAAACAAAGGCTTAGATGGCTGGAATTCATATATCATCTACCCTCTGGAAGAACGTCAAACAGCAATGAAAACAAAGGCAGGACTTAAACAAAAATAGGCCGGCAGAAAGTAACTTTCAAATATATCTCAATATCGTACTCTGTACATACTTTCACTTATTTTTAATAGATTATTATACTTCCATAATTCAATACGTACGCATTTCTAAATCAAAGCACACATAGATATAGTGATATAAAAATAATATGCAAATACAGCATTTCAATAATATAATTAATAACCCACAAACATAGAATTGGTGCATGCAATTCCACATAGTGTAATACGACAACATTGTTTTGGTTCGGGACATTGAGATGTCATTGTGCATCTAATTGGATTTTGACAAGCCTTTCGTGTTTCTGGACTTGTCGGTGGTGGGCATCCTGTGGATTAATAACTTCACAAAATTTAATTATCAAACTCATAAGGTAAATACTTACAATCACAGCAGTTATTATGAAATTGACAACAATATTCATTCACAGTATCTCCACAAATTTTACATATCGATTGAATGGTATCCTGAGCTTGAACATGACTGAAAGCAATTATTAACCACACAGAAAAACAGATGCATTTTAGTTTATTGACTTAGTAGAAATACAAATTTAAATCTAGTTAAAAGCAAACTTTTACATTAATTAGTATACAACTCACATCAATAATGTTACACTACGGTACTAAGTAGATAAAATAATTTTGTTAAATCGCAGACAAAAGGTGTGCTAACACAATTACCTACTTTAATAAACGGATAAAAAAATCATGCGGTAATTTAATTTGAAACGAGGAGGATCAGCAAATTTTTCAACATATTTTGAGTTAATTTCAAAAAACATAATTTCCTCCCTAATTAATATGTCAAACAGTAACCAACTTTCTTTAATACTAAAATTCATTTGTTTCACTTTTCCAAAATTATACGTGGCACCTATCACTTTATTTTGATTTAGTAATTTTTTATAAAACACACGAGCGTGAAAAATATCAATTTTAATGTTGTAATTATGTTATGACATATTAATGTTTCATTATTATTGCTAAAGTTTCCGGATGTAGCGTTCAAAATCATAATTGGAGATTTATCGAACAAAACTTCCACCAATCCGTAGTTTTATTGGCGTTACCAAATTGTCCGAAAAGTTTATTAACACTAGTTAAATTTTTAGAAATTGGCCAAAAATGGAAAACCGCAATTTGGATTTGTCGACACAAATCACTAGCTGTCAATTATGAACTTCAATCTTGAAATTGATACGGCACTTTAAAAGCATGTTATACCCAAATTCGGATAAAATGTAAATGTCATTATTTAAAATGCATAATCCATCTCTACTGGCAGGTAATGTTAAAAATTTTCACTTATTACAGAAGGATCGCGATTAACTATAAATTCGCTTGCATTTACAGGATATTGTATACCACCTATTAGTATCGGTTTACCAATTATGTAACCTGGATTGCCGCTTAACATTTGAGAATACTTTAAAGTCGAATTATGCACACAAAATTTACTTCAAATTCCTGATAGAACTCAACATCAGAACTAAGCGAATAGGAGACGTTTTTTAAATGAAGAAATAATTCAATTAGTGTAAAACCATGAGATGCGTTATGATAAAAGTTATAAATTATTTTATGTGCAAGATTTAAACAGTGATTTTCATTTGTTGTTACATTTAAATGGCAGGTCGTTGTTGTATTCACAGATAGAGATGAACAATTTTCTCTACATTCTTTTACTTCAATTGGAAGACAAACGTTCTTTGGGCAACCCTAGAAAAAATAAAAAATTAGTACAACTATTATTAATTTTGCATACTTAGTCTTAAATCTAGGTCTGGTTTGTACACTGTGTCCCATTCTGGTTGAAATTGTAAGGTATCTCGTTTGTGAGCAAAGATAGAGAGGTTTTCGCGACCCTGTTCTACTTTTCGTGAAACGAAAGATGCCTAAACAAATTGTCATAGTCCTATTAGTATTTGAGATACAGGGCAAAATTCAAAATTTGACATTTAAGCACCCTTGTAACTGCTTTGCCTTGTAATTTATGAAAATGGTGAAAACTAGGTTTCATACAGAATTTTCTGTAGAATTTAGTGACGTGCATAGTTTTCTCCATAAAAGTCAAGTTCTTCAATAAACCAAAGTTTTGTTTTTTTAATGGAAGACCCTGTATATTTTTATTATATAATAAAGCTTACTCTCAGCTTTCAAAAATATATATTGTGTGGCACTCTTTTGCAGTATTAACCTCAAAAATCAATGTTACGTTAATTTAACATTTTGGTGATACAATTGGCCATGAAACCTATAAACTTAGTATAAACGCGTATTTTCTTGAACGTCCAAGATATATTTGAATATTAAAAAGGGCTACTAGATTCTTACTGCTTTATTATAATTGAAGCATAGGTAAACCACGTTTTAGATGAGAAAGTCATACGTTTGTGATGTTGTCCATCTTCAACGCTCCAACAGTTGTGGAAAAGTAAAATAGAAGAGGAAATTTAAATTAAAGTAAATTCTTGTATTATATTTAATTAAGTCATTAAGTCTGTATTGTTACAGAATGATTTTCAGGAGCTATGAGCAAACAGATAGATAGTTACAGGTTTAGTTACATTAGAGGTGTTAAGTTTATTATTAGGATTAAGACATAATTTGTTGAATCAAAATAATATTGACTTACTTTAAGTTCGTTTAATAAAATAATTATTTATATGGGGTTCAATAAATTGTAATATTTCGATCTGAAGTGCTCGATTTTTTGTTTCGCCGCACCCCGCCGTCACGGCCAACTAACAACAAAACTTGAAAGCCGTATAGCCTTTTTACAATAAAAAAATGTTAAATTGTCATTATTTCAAAAACTACAATTTTTGGAATATACACTCTTATACAAAGTCACCCTTATTTTTAATGCTAAATAAGATAGAATTAAAAAATAGGGGTTTCCATTAAAAAAATGACTATAGGTTTTTGAATCTACTTTTATTGTCCATTTTGATCACCCTGTATGAATGTATTACAAAAATATCAATACAGCCCATTAGAGTAGGTCCCCATTTCCAAGGAAACCAACCATAACTAATTGATAAAGGCTTCGTTTAGAAAAGATTTCCACCTATGTTTTGGCCTGCAAACGTCATTTTTAAAAAAAATTTGAAATTTGTCAAAAACGGTTAGACTTAGGTATAGGACATTATACATAAAATGTGTCTAAAATTATATGTAGAATCTAAATATGTAATAATATATAGGGTTTTCTATTTAAAAAAAAAATTAAAATTACTTCTAAGCTTTTATGATCTACCCTGTATAATTAAAAGATTTTTGGAATATGCACCAGAACATATCTTACAACTTTTGTATTAATTTTTTTTGTATCTCTTTAAATAAAGGAGATATGGGACTTTGTCACACTAATGCGCCACCCTGTATGTGCTGTTCTACATAAACCAAAATCCTTCAGCCCTTCAATACAGTCCAATCGTTGATTATATGACAATAATGGGGATAATGACATTTCATCAAATACCACTGCACAAAGCCTATCATTTGCGTTCATTTATGAAACAGTGGATTTCAAGCTTTGTAATAACTGTGCATTAATTCCAGTTTTCAGTGGCAGTTTATTTAATAAATTTGTGAGTGTTTTGCAACTTAGTAAGCGATATGCTCTTGCACCAGCTTTTAATAATGTCAATGACAAAATTTTTCGTTTAACGTAAATCTTCTAGCTTTACGCTTTACTTTCTGCAAACAAATTTGTTGCATTATGAAAGTGTAAGTAATATAATTTACTGATTCTAACAGTGATGAAAAATTAGGTTGCAATGCAGCCTTTTCTGCGAAAGCTAATCTTTTACGTATATTTGTTATGCAGTGTTGAGACCTAGCATGTCTACGACTCCAATTGCGAAACATACGGTATAATTTTTACACTTTAGTGTTAGCATTGTTTGCCGTGTAACATTTATACTGTCAAGACAGAGCAGCTTCGAGCCGCAGTCATTGACTACTTTCTAATCTGTGAGTCAGTCAACCATTGTGAGTAGTCAGTCCAGTGCGGTGCACGTTTATTGTGACGGTACATAGAGTTATATTGTGTTCTCTGTGTTTAGCAAAAGTATTTAGTCAAAATGCAAGCCATAGGTGTACTAAAAAAAATATGAGGGACAAATTTAATTCCATACTTTTGAGCAAAGACTATAAGTATAACAGTGCTTTAATTACAAAGAAAAATACTGCGCGCTAATTGAAGATATAAAATCTCAAAGAAGAAGGAATCATCCCGTGATTACCGCATTATGGAAAGGTACTCACTCTCAAGGTTCGGAAAAACTCATAGAACCCCTTTCTGGTTCTAATAAAGATGTAAAACTCTACGTTCATGTGGAAGAGTTATTTGAAATACTTCATTCTACTCATTCGTCGATTGGTCACGGGGCAGAGACAGAATGGTCAAGGAATTGAATAAACGCCACAAAAATATAACGCAGGTCCAAATTAAGGTGTTTTTGAATTTATGCGAATCTTGCCAACAAAAACAAAAGAGTGAAAGGAAAGGCGTTGTAGTGAAACCAATGATTTCTCTTCATTTTTAACAGTAGATGTCAAGTGGACCTAATCGATTACCAGTCGCAGCCTGGCAGAACATACAAATTTCTTATGGTATATCAAGATCACTTGACAAAATTTGTTGTTTTGAAGCCTCTAACCTCAAAGCGAGCAGACGAAGTAAGCCGGAACTAAAAATAGTGCATGGTAAACCTCGGCATAGCCAAAGCCAGGGCAGTGTGGAAAGGGCCAACCAAGACATTGAAAACATGCTGACTACTTGGATGACAGAAAATAATACCAACAAATGGAGTGAAGGAGTACGCTTTTACAATTTATGAAAAATCGAGCATACCATTCTGGTATAAAAGGAGCCCTTATGAAGCAATGTTCGGATGTACTGCAAGGGTAGGACTTTCGTTATCTTTCATACCTAAAGACGTATTTGATTCTATTAATAGTGAAGAGGACCTAGAGCAACTAGCTGATACACAACTCATCGTTTTTAATGAAGCAGAGGATAGTCAACATCCCATTAACTCAACACAAGAAAAAGCAAAGGAACATGGCAATGAAAGACAAACAGAAGAATATGGCAATGAAACAAGACAAGAAACGTTACCATCTATAGATCTTGCTTGTATTGTATGTTTGAAAGAAACATCAGGCGCCCACACTTGCTACAAAAGTAACAATAACGTTCACGCAATCTGCGGTGTAACTCAAGCCACTGAAGGTTTTGGTAGCAAACTAGTATGTTCCATATGCGTAAATCACATTAATCAAGAAAACCAATGAAACAGCGCCAAAGAAAGCTTGGAGAGCAGGCAAAAAGAATGCAAGCATTATCTGATGCCAATCACCCAGTGGCTAATGAAGGCACCACTGTAAGAATAAAGATACCCGATGTGGATAGAGCGAAGACTGATGTTCGCTCAATTTTGGCAATAGTTCTTAATAAATCAAAAGACGGGTTTTATAAACTAAGTACTAAAACGGGTGTCTTGAAGCAACTGTATGTTCGATCTCAATTTAGTATTTGTAAAGAAAAATTCATCACAATAGAAGAAGTTTCTGACGTCGAAGTATCTTTACGTAACGTGGCAACAAATCAGTCTCTGGGCGGTGGTCAACGATTTCAAAATGTGGATGCAAATCCAAACGCATTACAAAAAATGCCTTTGTGGGAAACATAATGTCCTGTGTAACTCTAAGTGCCACCAATCCCTTAGTTGCACAAACAAATAGGAAATTATCATGTATTCGGAATGTAGTACTGTTAGAATAAAGATATTTTCATTTTACAACTGTTTTATTTTCATTAATTGTATCGTATGTGCAATATGTAAATATAAACTGGTTATTTCTGAACTTTAACTGCTGCATTTCAGTTAACCTGCATATTAACTAGATAATTTGCACAATGACTAGATAAAGTGAGGAAATAAATGATGTTTACGCACTTTAACTGGTGGGTACAGATAATCTGCAGATTCCTAGGTAATGTGCACACTAACGGAGACACGCACATTATCGTTAACATCTATAAAAAATGTATTAATATATAAATGAAATGATAAACATAAGGATTATACTTTGATTAACTTCCATCTCAGTTGGAAATACTTCCTGGATGATGGATAATGACATAGAAGGTCCAGGTTCTACTAAACTACTATCGTCCATAGACAATAAGAGCTGATTTTTTATTACTTCTTCAGGTAACACTTGCTGTGTAATTTCACTACTAGGAATATCAACTTCCATAGGTGATATGTCGGTTAATGTTTCTTCTAAAGCAATTGTGTAAGGACAAATCTATTAACAACTAATCAACTTACCTAGCAAATATAATGTAGGAACAGTATCGTGGCTAAGTCCTCGTTTAGTACCAGCAACAATATATTTACTTTCAAAATGTATATTGCATACAAAACGGTTTCTGTGTTTAATTGAGGATTACTTATTTTTGCCAGCCATTTTTTAAATAATTTACAGTGATCTGTACACAATATTCTAAACTACGACATACAAGGACTGTGGAGGAAACTACTACTCAGGCATTGAACCTTAGATATTAATTCAAAGTTACTCATTTAACTTTCAGTTCTAAAGGGTATGTTTTGTGTAATTGAAGACATAAATGGATAAAGGTGTCATGTCACATTTGATTAAATTGAGTTAGTGCTATTTTGGACACTGGTATATATGTAACGTCTAATTTGACCCTGTCTTTAAATTCTCTGACAGTTAAACAGATATTTAGGCGATAAAAGTGTCATGTCACACTTATTACTAGTCCCCGTTTAGTGAATAAAGGTGTTATGTCACATTTGTAGGACTTGACACTTTTATCCAGTAAAAAATCGAAGTTCGGTGTTCAGAGCTAATGTTATGTCAAATTATTGAGGTTATGGTTATGATGTGCGTACATGATATGCAGTGATTACGTGTTATTGTTCCTTAAAATACGTGTTTTAATATAAGAATATTAACATTTCATTGTGGAATCGAAAGGTAAACGGATTTCAAAGTCACCAGAAGAACAAGTTTTGGGAATATTGGTAAGTATATTATGTTTATAATATTAACAGTACATTGTTAGGTTTGTAGACGTTAGCTTTAAGTACATATGAGAGTTTATAAGATTGCTTATATCTACATTTAACTGTATTGACTTTCGTTAGTCTTAATATCTGAATTCAATGTGAATAATAGCCCAACAGAACACATAGAATTAAACATTTCTGATCGTGACATTTTATTTTCAGATCAAGAAGATGCTACATCAGGAAGCGAGCGTTTTCCTTGTAGCAGTGAAGGCGAACTAATGACTTGAAAGTCACCACAAACGTTATAATAAAGAAAGGGTTAAGACGGTCAAGCGTCAGTGCTTCTCTACAGATGGTGACACATTGCAAGAACATATTAATGAAGAAACATTAAAATCTCAAGACACAGAAGCAGTGGAGCAGAAACTGTAAATGAAATGATTTCTTCTCAAATAAATAAAGTATAGTACATGTAACAGCAAATGGTCCTGAGGTGACTGTATTTAAGAGTAACATATTTGAACCGAAATCTAAGATATCTAAAAAACGACAGCGTAATCCAGAGGAGTGGAAACGCAATAAAGTGGCAAAACTAAGACAAATGGGCCAAGAATAGGTATCGCAAACCGGAAAAGTAATGAAAAAGAAAGAAATCAAGCACGGAGTGCTGTGTAAGGAGCAATGTCGTATAAATTGTACCAGCAAGTTTCCACTGAAGACAGGAAATATTTTTAAAAAATTTTACGCACTAGATAAAAATGAAAAGAAGAATTTACTGTTTAAAACATTACAATTAAACTAGTGGGTCATCATCGCCATCGATCCAACACAAGGGCATCAAAAGAATTACACATTTAAATACAGAATAACACACAATAAAAAGTAATATCAGTGTGTAAAGATGCATTTTGTTCTATTTATATAATTGGCAGAAAGAAAGTTCAAAGAACACAGGGTTCATTAAAACTTGGCCAATCTATACCGTCACCGGATAACAAGGACATCATGAAAATCGTCTACATAAAATACGTGATGATGTTATCAACGGCATTATAAAGTACATTGAACAGTTTCCAGCTGAAAACTTACATTATTCATGAAACAAAAATGCAAACAAGAAATATCTTGCACCATTGCTGAATGTAAATAAACTTTGCCAACTTTATACAAAATAATGTAAAAGAGCAAAACTTGGATAATGGCTATGTGGTGAAGTTTTTTTTCTATCGAAAGATTTTTAAAACCATGTTCAATTTATCTTTTGGCTGTCAAAAGCGTATATGTAGTGCATGCGATGCTGGAGAATTCGTCAGATCATAAAGAAAACTGAGAATTTGTTTAAGGTTTGATAGGCAAGAACATGTTGCCAAAAATGTATGCTACATAACGATGGACCTTCAACAAACCATACCGTTGCCGAAGTTATGTACATCAAAGGCTTTTATTTGAGACAGATGTGGCTGTACAACTTCAGTCACAAATCCTATTTTTTACGTGGACCGAGAACATTGCAAGTAGAGGTAGTAATAAAGTGAGTAGTTGTTTGCTTCGATTTTGCAAATTATTAAAGAAAGAATCTGAAATTGAGCATTTCATAATATGGCCAGGTTCATGTACAGGTCAAAATAAAAACTGTTTTATTATATTCCTGTACCAATATCTAGTTTTAAATAACTGGTTCAGAATAGTCGAGCATAAGTTTCCCGAGGTTGGACACAGTTATCTCGGTTCCGATCTAGACTTTGGTTGGATTGAAAAAGTGCTTCGAAAGCATAAAGAAATTACACACCAGATTAATATTGAGGAATCATCGTTTCTGCCAGTACTAAAGATAACGTGTGTGTTAATATGGAGCATTTTTTTTACTGAGGCATAGCCAGCGATGCTTCATTTATGTAAGGTGACTAATATAATTTCCGACAAAATCAATTTACGGAACAACGTTAAGTGAATACGTGTTGAAAGATTTGGGTAGTATTTTATAAAAGCAGTTTAGATACTAACACTCTATATTCGCAAGTGGATTTACATAAGAAAAGCACCAGAGAAGTTGAAGTTGGAATGGTTACATTAAGACAGTTGCCCAAATGTGGAGGTCTAACAACTGAAAAATGTCCAATTTACGAAACCAGCTCAAATTTATTGATCCGACTATAGATAGTACTATCTTAGATCAAAATATGATCAATCCTAGACAAAAATAGTAGAAAACCGGTTAAGTTATTATTACTCTTGTATACTTTTACGTTTATGTTTGGCGTTTTGTAAAACTTCTTATTTTGTTTGCTGCAGTATTTTAATGATGTTTATTTTACAAATATATGTATGACCCTCTATCCACAAAAGCATATCAATTTCTAGTTTACAGTTAGAGGATAAAGGTGTTATGTACACAAAATCAAGTTTTTGAAGACATATATATGTATGTATGTATGTATGTATGTATGTATGATATATATATATATATATATATATATATATATATATATATATATATATATATATATTTCTCTGTAATTAAAGTATATCACCGCTAATAACTTAAAGTGATCTAATTTATAATGTTTTACCTATTTCAATCAAAACAATAAAAAGTTCCAGTCGCGTTTTGATTGAAGATCAGAATTCCATGAATTGTGTATACAACCTACCATGCGAATGCGGCAGAGCATACATAGGAGAAGAGTAGACCACTCAAAGTGAGAACGCAGGAATATAAGAACAACGTCCGCAAGGTCGAAACAGAAAAATCAAGAATCGCCAACATGTCTGGAACGATGACCACCGCATCAAATGGGATAACTTACAGATAGTGGCAAAGGACGAAAACACAACTCCTCGCAAACTCAAAAAAGCCACATACATCGCACTAGCAGAAAATCCAGGCTAGTGTGGAAATGAAACCATATGGATTCCAATAATGCGCGAAGAGCGTAAGCGCAATACACACGCGCAAAAGTTACAGCGCAACATGCGCGATAATTACAACCACGAAAAGTATTATATATATATATATATATATATATATATATATATATATATATATGTTCTAAAAAATACATATTGGATTACTCAGTGGCTCAGCGGTAAAGTGTCAGACTAGTAAGTGAAAGGTTCCAAGTTCGAATCTGAGAGTAGACAAGTGCTTGGGAAAAAATTATATATAACTTATGAATTCCACTCGTGCGAAAGCAGTCCTTCTCAGGACTAAGCCTGATGACGTAAGCAGAGTCCGCTTCCTAAACGTCGCGCTAAAAAGCAAAAACTATGGAAATGGGCCGATCAGCTCAACTAATTTTTATTCACTTATGTCTTCAATTATAAATATGTAAATACGCGATTATAATAAATCTAAGGATTTTTACGCAATTATGCAAATTAGGTACAATAGTTTCTGAAACGTATTCAAATTGGCAATTTTTTTAATTGGGCAAAATGCATCTTAAGCTTCATAAAAAATATTAATGGCAATAAAACTTATAAAGAATACTTACATCTAAATTTGTAAGTAGGCTGGGCCTAGTCTAATTCTAAACGTAATTAACCTGTCAAATCTGATTCAAATTATTTTTGTGCAACATCGTATTGTTTGTTCATTGTGCAAAACATGGCAGAAAATCAAAATTTTGAAAACTTTGAAATATAATATGCTGATTTGCTTTGGTCAGAGACCGACGCAGCAATAAATTTGTATTTGATAGGTAAATGTAGTTTCCTTGGTATTAATTTTGATAATTAAGTAACTTTACATCTATGTAGGTTTCCAGAACGGAGACAACCTAGTAAAATCACGTTTTATAGATTAAAAAGAATTAATTATGGATCATTTCTAAACCCAGTCAAAAAATATAATAGAAAATCGAGAGAATGATGAGGTTACCGTTTTAGGAAGTGTGGATGGTAATCCTATAAGTTCTTGCAGTACTATAGAAAGTATCCAAAGAATACTTCGCCACCATAAATATAAACCATATAAATTTAGGCTTGTTCAACATCTACATCCTGGCGACGCTGAACGTAGGTTAATATTTTGCAATTGGTATTTAAACATGTTAAATATAGTACCCAACTTGGGAAGAAATGTCATATGGTCAGACGAGGCACATTTTAGCAATTCAGGTGTTTTAAACAGGCACAATAGCAGATTCTGATCTCAAGAAAATCAACACCAAATATTCCCCCAAAGACAACAAGGACGATTTGGACTAAACGTTTCCTGCTTTATATTAGGATCAAAAATAAAATTTTACATTTTCGAAGGAACTTATCCGCTCCTAGATATTTGGGCATTTTAGAAATGGTTGTGCCTGAATTATTAGATGATATTCCTTTCCCTCACTTGGACCAAATTCAATTCCAACAGGATGGAGCCCCGTCTCACAATGTGCAAATTATACGCCCGTTTTTGGAAAACAATTTTGGTAATAGATGGATTGGCAGATAAGATGGCCTCCTAGGTCTCCGGACTTGTCAGTATTAGATTTCTTTTATGGGGTTACTTGCAAAATAAATATATCAAACTCAATATGATAACATTGAACGTTTGACAAATGTAGTTAGAGAAGAACAATTGGAAGATGTGTGACGCATGTATAAGACAGAATGGTCATCACTTCGAACATCTGTTTTAGTAATTTATATTAGGATTGTAAAGTTCTAGGTATTACGTTTAGTTTTTAATTTTGTGTTTTTGCATAAAACTTCCTAACCCTAAACCTGTTTTTCATGGCCAACTATATCATCAAAATGTTAAATTAACATAACGTTCATTTTGAGGTTAATAATGCAAAAGTAGTGCCACACAATATATATTTTTGAAAGCTGAGAGTAAGCTCTATTATATAATAAAAATATATACAGGGTGTTCCATATAAAAAACAAAACATTGGTTTATTGCGAAGAAACTGACTTTTTGTGGGAAAACTATGCACGCCACTACATTCTTAATTATACAGAAAATTCTGTATAAAACCCACTTTTCACCATTTCGACAATTCTGTTTGTGGCATCTTTCGTTTCACGAAAAAGTAGAACAGGGTCGCGAAAACCACATCTTTCTATCTTTGCTCATAAACCAATATACCCTACAATTTCAACCAAAATGGGACTCAATTTACACAAAATGAAGAAAGTATAAAGAAAACGAAAATTAACAAAATGTGTTTATTCATTGAAATTTAAGCCATTATTAGTAATAACATTTCATAAATTCTATAAAATTGCCGAGAATACACAAGACATGACTTTTCGCCTGAAGCGATTTAGCGCCTCTTCACAATGTCCAATCCACATTTTCTTTTCCAGAAGCGACCGTAAATAAGTTCTGCAGTAATCCTTCGTAGACCAACAGTGACCTAAGCTTATGCAAATCCGTTCTGGAATATTTATTGGCCAAACCCATTTTCCTCCCAGATGTCGACTCACTGTGTATTTGGAAAATAATTCCTGTATATTAAGGAGAATTAGAACAGGGTAACTTTTTATGTGTGTACACGCAAAACTCATAAGATTGTATTTTAGATTTCTTGAAAAGTACAATTATCCGGGTGTCATTGGCTGTATTGACTGCACACATGTAGCAATAGTGCCACTCAAAAAGGTTGATGACTACATTTGGAGGAATTGTGCAATTGAACCGTTAATGAGGCAATTGCAAAATAATATTCCTAATTCTTATTTTCTCTTAGATATGTTGGGTATATGTCCTACCGATGTGATTTTTTTTAAACAGGAGGTTACCCTTTGAGAGCATGGTTGCTCACACCTATTCAAAATACAGCAGCAGGTAGCAGAGAGGAAAATTACCAGGTCTACCAATTGCGAACGCGCGCTACCATCGAAACGTTGTAACTAATTATTAAAAAAGCGAATTCAATGCTTATTAAAACACAGAGTATTACATTACACTTCAGAAAAGTGCTCAAAGATAACACTGCACAACAGCATTTCTGATGATTGGGTTATGTTATATTTTTGATGACGATTTCAATTCCGTGATTGAAATTTCTGTATCAACTATAGTTAAAAAGTATGACACGGAGTTTTTTATAATAAAACACTATAAATTTAGAGATAATTCTAATTTATTTAATTCTTATAATGAAAAAACTTTCCCTTATATGATTTTCTTGCTAAAGCTGAAGGCAGAGAGCTATTCTGAATGCTCCAACAATAGTCAGCCATCATGTGTGCGTTCCAGTAGCCCTGATAGTGTTCCTCCATGGTACGGATGTCCCGGTGGAATCGCTCGCCCTGTTGTTCACTTGGGTCCCCAAGATTGGCGTGAAAATAGTCCAGGTGGTTGTGAAGAAAGTGTAACTTAATGCTCATGTTACATCAAGCCTTTGAAAGTGACTCAACAGTTGTTCGACGTGTTGAGAAAATTCAGAACTTTTCTTATTTCCCAAAAATTTTAACAAGCCAAACAAACTCATTCCATGCCGTTTTCTCAATCTCTGTCATAGTGTCCGTAAAATTTGAGTCTTTAATTAATGATCTTATTTGTGGCCCGTCAAAAATTCCCTTTTATCTTTTCTACACTCAGTTTTGGAAACTTTTTGATAGGAAAAGGAAACAATTTCCATTTTGTCAAGACCTTTTACAAATTGTTTTATAAGTCCTAGTTTTATATGTAACGGAGGCAAAATTATACTATCCCTTGATACTAAAGGGGGTTTATCACGTTCTGTTGTCCTGCAACTAGCGCTTCCCGAGGAGGCCAATCTTTTTAATCAATGTTGATATTTAGCTCTACTGTCCCACAAGCAAAGAAAACAGGGATATTTTGTATAACCACCTTGTTGGCCTAAAAGTAAGTTGACCATTTTAAATCAACACATATGACCCAATTGTGTTCCACATATTTAAATTTGTCTAAAACCAGAGCAATAGTTGTATATTCTTCTTTTACTTTTGTGGAATGAGCAATAGGCAACGACCTAATTTATTCCCATTGTGTAAGAGAACACATTTTAGACTACGTTTTGATGAGTCTATGAATAGACGCCAGTCACTAGAAACGTAATTTTGAAGTCCCATTGCAGCCATTAAACCAGGTACATCTTTACAAAATACGAAATCATTTTCTTCAGCGAAACATTTGAGGAGAATTTGTTCTCTTGTGCGGTAATAAGAAATTTTCGTTTCCTTTGTTACCAAGTTTCTTTGTTTTAGCCTAGAAACCAAATTTCTGAAGCAGCCTTTGACAGTCCCAGATCTCTGACAAGGTCTTTAAATCATCTTGGTTGAATAGTTTTGGTGCTTTCAGGTCACATTGAAAGTCACTATCACTACTGTCAGTTTTCGCCTCAAAATGCATAGGCTCATCCTGTGAAGCATCAGCTTGAGGTTCAAGTGATATTTTAGGACTCAAAATACGTCTATGTGTCGACCGTATGGAAGGATATTCCCATTTAGCTCGATTTTTCGGTTAATGCCAGTTGTGTTCACCAAACAAAAATAACAGTCGTCGTGGTGGTTCAAGGGATCAGTCAGATCATATCGGTTTCGTATCTAAAGCTATTCCTTTTCTTATTTGTCCACAAACGTAGAAACTCAACGCACGTTTTGCATACCTTTTGCGGAATCAAGGCTTGTCTTTCATTTCCAGTGTGTGACCAAAGTAATTTTTGTAAGTCTCAATCACGAACGCTGTCACATTCAAACGGTATTCTTTAAATAATACTCTCCGCAAATGAAACAAAATGATTTGGATCATTGACACAGACTCTTCTTGACGATGCCATATCAAATTATATTAAAAAACTTAATATTTTCTTAATTACAAGCAAATTAACACACTACACAGCGATTTTTCGTGAAAACTATATCTCATAAACAAGAGCTGTCACAAAAACTGAGGGTATATTTGAAATCAGCGACGTCAAATTAGTAAACATCACGTGATAAAAGTCAATCTTCAGACAAAAGTGGCCATATTGTTGTGCAGTGTAATAAATGCTTGCGTTATTTTGCACAATATGTGCATGGCAAATAACGTACCCTTGATAGATGGGAATGATGGTGAATTTGACATGGGCATAATAGCACATCCTTTACAAAGCGATGTAATCGTAGGAAACAATCCAGATTTAGTTGCCGGAAGGGAATTGCAAATAAGGATTGTTCATAACTATTTTAAGTGTATAGAATTATCACGGTAACATTATATTTAACGTTTTAATAAACCAACACAACATCAACAATTATTTCTTGTTTGGTTTGTAGTTCCCGCTGTGTGCGTTCCGCAATAACTTCGGTGGCATTCACACTCCTCTCCAAACGTTTTGGGGAACACATATTTCGTTATCTTTGGTGGCTTAGGGGTTGAAAACCTACATACTTTTATTTTTTAGCTATCGGTGTGCGTGTTTGTAATGTTTTCCTCAGTTACATCACTAACAGCTGTACCAGCATTCACTAATATAAATGGTGCTTCATCATCAAAGGAAAATTCTACTTCTGATTCATGAGTATGAGTGTACCCTGTCAGTCACACTAGTAGGACATATTTTGTCTAAAATCTCTAAAATCGGTGGTATTCATGGCATCGGGACAAGGAGGTCCTAAGCCAGTGCCACACTCATATCGTTTCGCAGCAGCGTTTTTTGATTTGGTCTTTCTGCAAATGTCTTTCCAAGTCTAAAATCTAGTATTTATAATATAACTATTCACACAATTAAAGAAAATTGATCCCATAAAGGCGTGAACGTAACGGTATAATGAAATGCATCTATGTAGCATCTAGTTAGTTATGGAGTTTTTTAATGTGGCCCCTATTTCAATCCATTTCTTTTGGGCGGTTTTATATGTAAATGTGGATGAACATTTCTGTGTGTGTCTGTGTGTCTGTGTGTCTGTGTGTCTGTGTGTCTGTGTGTCTGTGTCTGTTGTCTGTGTGTCTGTGTGTCTGTGTGTCTGTGTGTCTGTGTGTCTTGTCGTGTGTCTTGTGTCTGTGTGTCTGTGTGTCTGTGTGTCTGTGTCTGTTGTTTGTGTCTTGTGTCTATGTCTGTGTCTGTGTGTCTGTGTCTGTGTTCTGTGTGTCTGTGTCTGTGTCTATGTGTCTGTGTGTCTATGTGTCTTGTCGTTGTCTGTGTGTCTATGTCTGTGTCTGTGTCTATGTGTTGTCTATGTGTCTATGTGTCTGTGTCTATGTGTCTTGTGTCTTATGTCTGATTATGTCTTGTCTTGTGTCTTATGTCTTGTGTCTATGTCTATGTGTCTGTATGTGTCTATGTGTCTGTGTGTCTTGTGTCTTGTCTTGTCTGTGTGTCTTGTGTCTATGTATCTATGTCTGTGTCTATGTCTATGTCTATGTGTCTATGTGTCTGTTGTCTATGTTCTTGTCTATGTCTATGTGTCTATGTTCTATGTGTCTATGTCTATGTCTTGTGTCTTGTGTCTATGTCTGTGTGTCTATTGTCTATGTTTATGTCTGTTGTCTTGTCTATGTGTCTATGTCTAGTTTGTCTGTGTTATGTTCTATGTGTCTTGTGTTGTGTGTCTGTGTCTTGTGTCTTGTCTATGTCTATGTCTATGTCTATGTGTCTATGTCTGTATGTCTATGTGTCTGTGTCTGTGTCTATGTTCTATGTCTAGTGTCTATGTGTCTGTGTCTATGTGTCTGTGTTGTGTCTGTGTCTATGTTGTCTGTGTGTCTATGTGTCTATGTCTGTGTCTATGTGTCTTGTGTCTATGTCTATGTCTATGTGTCTTATGTCTATGTATGTCTATGTCTATGTGTCTATGTCTGTGTCTGTGTTCTGTGTCTATGTGTCTATGTCTATGTGTCTTGTGTCTATGTCTATGTCTATGTCTAGTGTCTGTGTCTAGTGTCTATGTGTCTGTGTCTGATGTCTGTGTCTATGTGTCTGTGTCTAGTGTCTGTGTCTGTGTCTATGTGTCTATGTGTCTATGTGTCTGTGTGTCTATGTCTTGTGTCTTGTCTGTGTCTATGTTGTCTTGTGTTGTTGTCTATGTGTCTGTGTCTGTGTCTATGTTATGTCGTGTGTGTCTAGTCATGTCTATGTCTGTTGTGTCTGTGTGTGTGTGTGTTGTGTGTGTGTGTGTGTGTGTGTGTGCTGATGTGTATGTGTATGTGTATGTATATATATATATATATTATATATATGATATATATATATATATATATATATATATATATATATATATATATTTATATATATATTATATATATATATATATATATATATATATATATATATATATATATATATATATATATATATATATTATATATATATATATATATATATATATATATATATATATATATATATATATATATATATATATATATATATATATATATATATATATATATATATATATATATATATATATATATATATATATATATATATATATATATATATATATATATATATATATATATATATATATATATATATATATATATATATATATATATATATATATATATATATATATATATATATATATATATATATATATATATATATATATATATATATATATATATATATATATATATATATATATATATATATATATATATATATATATATATATATATATATATATATATATATATATATATATATATATATATATATATATATATATATATATATATATATATATATATATATATATATATATATATATATATATATATATATATATATATATATATATATATATATATATATATATATATATATATATATATATATATATATATATATATATATATATATATATATATATATATTATTATATATTAATTAATATATATATATATATATATATATATATATATATATATATATATATATATATATATATATATATATATATATATATATATATATATATATATATATATATATATATATATATATATATATATATATATATATATATATATATATATATATATATATATATATATATATATATATATATATATATATATATATATATATATATATATATATATATATATATATTATATATTTTTTATTTATTTTTTATATATATATATATTTTTTATTATTTTTTTTTTTTTTTTTTTTTATATATTAATATATAATATAATATATTTTTTATTTTTTGTATAATAATATTATATATTATATATATATATATATTTTATTATATATATATATATATATATATATATATATATATATATATATATATATATATATATATATATATATATATATATATATATATATATATATATATATATATATATATATATATATATATATATATATATATATATATATATATATATATATATATAATATATATATATAATATAATTAAATATATATATATATATATATATATATATATATATATATATATATATATATATATATATATATATATATATATATATATATATATATATATATATATATATATATATATATATATATATATATATATATATATATATATATATATATATATATATATATATATATATATATATATATATATATATATATATATATATATATATATATATATATTTTATATTTTATTTTTTATATATTTTTTATATTATATATATATTTATTTATTTTTTTTTTTTTTGTGTGTGTGTGTGTGTGTTTTTTTTTTTTAACAATTTATTTTCCATTAAAAAATGTAATACAATGTATGTAACATAAATGCTATAACTTTAAAACTTCTTACATAGTATATTTCAATTAAATTTTAGGTTAATAAGAAAAAAAATTGAATAAAATTAACTTTTAAATGCTAAGGTTGAGATCAACTAAATATTATAATTCTATTAATTGCTAATGTCTAACATAACGTTAATAAGCAGTACACTAAAATTATATTACTATTAAATGCTAAAAATAACATTAATACAATGATGCACATCTAATTCATTGTCTCTAAGTTAATATTATTTATGTATCTTAAAAGGCATTCAGATGTTTGTGAATTAATTCTTTTTATCAACAATAAATCCCTTTAAGTAAATTTCATGTTTTAATTGTTTGCGTATAGTATTTAGATATTTACAATTATATATTAAATGGTCAATTGTTTGATTTTCCTCAATACCACATAAACATTTTGGGTCATTAATAATTTTATATTTGTAAAGATAATTTTTAATTTACCATGACCGGTTAGAATCATTGTAATAATTGGTTTTAATGAAATATTGATTTTTAAACGTTCTTCAATTGATGGAAAAAATAATTTAGTTTCTAAACCTTTTAAAAATTATTCCAAATTTTGCCATTTATCTACGCTTAAATTTTTGAAATAATTTACTATTGAAATTTTAGGAATTTTTCGTATATAACATAATTTTCACTTAAATTTGTTGCTTCTTTTAAATTATCTGCTAATTCATTAAATTTTATACCCGAATGTGATTTGACCCAACAAAATTTATTTTCCAATCAATTTCTTCCATGTTTATTATTAATTTTCTAATTTGTTCAATTAAATTGTAATGTATGTTCCTATTTTTAAGCAATCTAATGTAATTTTGCTGTCTGTGTATATAGTTACTAATTTTTCTTTTCATTATTCATAAATAATAATTTTCTAATGCTTTTAGAATCGCTAAGCTTTCTGCCTGATTATTAGAACATTTGTCATCTAATTTATATTTATATGTATTTAATAATTGTCTATTCTTACATATAACAATTCCACAACCAACTTTTCCATTTATCTTACTGCCATCTGTGTAAATTTCATAGGAAATGTTTTCATAATTTTCTTGTATAATAGGAAATTTTGCAGGGTGAATCAATTTTTAATTAATGTTTCTTTGTCAAATTAAATATTTTTGTCAATTTCTTTATATTATATAAATGTCTGACATTTCTTCTAATTTGGTTATAACAGGGTTAAGCCTGTTATAACACAAGATTCGAATATGAAATTGTTCTATAGCCTTTGGCAATTTTAATATTAATTAATCTATGGACTCTTTCTAGTTTTTGTACAATTCTTTTTCTTTTTAAAGCTTTTATCCAAACAGGTACACCGTAAGATAGTAAAGGCAAAATTGCACCATTATAAATCGTTTTTAAAACTTTAGATCCTAATCCCCAATTAACTTTTGCATATCTTGAAATTGCATTAATAAACTTTATACATTGATGTAACATAAAAACATGATTATCGAATGTAAATTTTGAATCTAAAATAACGCCTAAATATTTTAATTCTTGAACTTGTTTAGTTTTTATTATTTAAATATATATTAATTTTAACGTTATTAGAATATCTTTTTTAGAAACTAACAGAACTTTAGATTTTGATGATTAAATTCTATTTTATTATTTTTTTCATAATTTCTCTTAAATCAACATTTGCAAAATTTTCTGCTTCAATGCTGCTCATTCCTTTCGATAATATGATCAAATCATCAGCAAAAGCAACTAATTTAGTATTTTTCTTAATTTTATATTTAATAATGAGTTATATAAAAGATCCAAAACCCTGGAGCACAACACGAACCTTGAGGCAACCTTTCGTTATTGTTTTTCTTTGCAAATGTAATTTAGCTGAAGTTTTGCTTTCCTATTATTAAAATAATCCTTAGTTAGTTCGTAAAGGTTTTGGACAGTTGAACTCTTTTAAAGCGAAAATAATAGATACCAAGCAGCATCAAATGCACCTTTGACATCTAAGCTAGTTAATATAATTTCTTGTTTTTTGCCATACTGGAATCTATTTCTTCTTTTAATAACATTATGGCATCAACGGTATTGATTTAGGTTTAAATCCAAATTGATTAAATTTAGGAGATTGTTTGAGTATAAATAATGCATTATTCTATTAATAAGTAATTTTTCCAAAATTTTTCCTCCAATATTTAATAAACTAATTGGTCTAAATTTTGAAATGTCGTTCTCATTTTCATTCCCATGTTTGATTATTGGAATGATTATAGATTTTTTCCAAATGTTAGGAAAAATTCCTCTTTTTAAACATTCATTGTAGATAGCTGTTATAAAATTTGGTAATTTAGTAAACATTCTGAATAAGATATTACAACTTATGCCATCTTCTCCTGGAGATTTGTTATTATTTAATTTATTCATAATATCTTTAATTTCTTGTATTGTAAAGTCAAAATCATTATCAGTTTGTAAATCTTCTTTAATATCCTGTTTAATTTTATAATGAAAGTTGTTTTCTATATTTAGATTGTCAAATGGAATTATATTTTCTAATAAATATTCTACTGTATCATTCAAATTTTTTGTAAATTGTCCGTCTTTTTTTTGTATAGTACTTAAAGTAGAACAGTTTTTAATTTTATTAGACGCCAATTTATAAACTATATCCCAAGGTTTAAAGAATTTTGTAGATTACATATATTTTTCCAAGATTGAATTTTCTCTTTGTTTATTTGTCTTAAGAATATTTTTATGATCTAAATATATATTTTTCTTTCTTCTCTGAGTTCTGCATTATTTTTGTTCTTTGAAATTTTCTTCTTAAAGCATTAACTTTTTCTCATTATTGTGAGTTCTAAATTCCACCATGGAACTGTTTTTGGAAATTGTTTTGTGTTTTTTGAAACTTTAAATGATTTTTACAAGTGTAAATTAGAGTTTCTTGAAATTTTTCATAAATGTATTAAAATTTGTTGAGTTTTTAACTAAATTTGATAAATGTATATCTAATTCTTCTAAATTACGTATAATAATGCAATTAAAATTACTCCTAAAATTCATTATTAAATTATAATCAAAACTTTTGAAATTATTATCTAAACAATAAACTTAATTCTAGAAAATTTAAAAGCTGAATTAATTTGTCTTTTAATATTTAAATTAAAATTAATTAAGCTATGGTCTGAACCACTTTCTTTATCACTACACTTCCATTCTTGAATAAAATTATAAAGGTTGTTATTTGTTATAGTTAAATCAATTTTGCTTGAACCTCGATTATTAATAAATGTAGGAATATCATCTAAGGGATTAATAACATTCAAATCTTTAACTATTAGAAATTCTTCTAATTTTCGTCCTCTTGCGTTTTTCCTAACGTCGCCCCATAATGTGATCTAGAATTACTGTCAATACAAAATAAACAACTAAATTTGTCTACAAAGTTAATAATTCTTTCCATTTTTTCTAAATCTATTATGATATCCATATTTATGTCAAAATACATACTGACCGCATAAAATTTAAAATTTAAATACAACATTTCTACTAATACACAATCTTTATCCGAGAGTTGTTTAATTATTACAGCGTCTATTAATTTATTATTTATTAAAATTGCTGCTCGAATTTTGTCATTATCAATGTGATAAATATGTATACTTTTTGATATTCCAGCCATTTTATTGTTAATTAAATAGGGTTCTTGCAAAAATACTAAATCGACCATATCTTCAAAAATTACATCGTTATATTATTTGTTGCATTTCTGGAATGATTCATGTTAATTTGAATACATTTAGGGTTTTAAAATTATTAATATTTAATTCGTTATTCATAAATGGTTTTTAAGTAAAAGTTAATACTGTGTCAATTGTTTATATCTCTTAATATTCATTATATAGCACGGACATTCCTTATCTAAGAAAGTGATTAATATTTAAATTAAATTTTTAGTGAATGTATTAAAATTGATGCAATTTATGCATTTATAGTTTTCTTTTGTAACAGAGCACTCATTAATTTTGTGTTGTTCACTGCATAAAGGACACCTTATCTCTCCTATACAAACTTTAGAATTATGATTGAATTTGCAACAATTAAAACATCTCCTTATGGAATATAATCCTCAATATTGCATATATTCCAGATTATCTTTAATTTTTATTTAAAGTAATTTTCTTGTTTCAAGTTACTTCCACCACAAGATTGCGATTCCTTTTTTGTCATTGAAAATAAATTTTGGGAAAATTCTTCTGATTTTAAATTTAAATCACTGTTTTGTTTAATTATAATATCATTTAAATTTTCTAAATTAGCTTCTTCTGGTATATTATAAATAACCATTCTAGGTAAATTTAATTTAGGTGTGAAGGCATCTAGTTCATTATTACATTTACCATTTATTGTACTTTTAAAACTTCTATTTCTTCCTTAGACTGAGATTCTATAATTACTTTTCCATCTCTAGTTGATTTAAACGACTTAACCCCAATTTTCATTTCGACAGGATTTACCTTTTTTAATAATTGTTTGATGCAATCTGCACTTTGGTTCGATTTGGATTTCACAATTACCTTGTACGTTTGTGGTTCAGCAGGTTTAATAGTTCCTCTTAAAACTTCCGCGTAGGATATTTTATTTTCAGGTAATAGATTGTCATTTTTACATTTGTCAAAAGTTTGGATTCTAAATTTTATTTTCAATTTCTTTATTTTTAATTGAACTATGAAATTATTACATAAATTTCTCAAATTACTTACTGCTTTTAGTATATTTTGCTTCAAATCATGCTTAAATTTCCACTTTTTCAGTAACGTTAACTAATATTTGTAAAGCGTCTTCAAATTGCATTTCAACGTCCTCCGCCATCGTGGACACGGACACCCTTTTTATAAAGGTAAAACTAAGTTCACTAACACTAATAACACTAAGATAAAATTATCAAACTCAATAACTTTTTTTATAAACAAAATAAAAACAATATTCAACTTTGTAACAACATGTGTTGTGTGTGTGTGTGTGTGTGTGTGTGTGTGTGTGTGTGTTGTGTGTGTATTGTGTTTGTTATATATTGTTTATATATATGTGTATATTATATATATTATATATATATATATATATATATATTTTTTATTATATATATATATATATATATTATATATATATATTATATTATATATATATATATTTTTTATATATATATATATATATATATATATATATATATATATATATATATATATATATATATATATATATATATATATATATATATATATATATATATATATATATATATATATATATATATATATATATATATATATATATATATATATATATATATATATATATATATATATATATATATATATATATATATATATATATATATATATATATATATATATATATATATATATATATATATATATATATATATATATATATATATATATATATATATATATATATATATATATATATATATATATATATATATATATATATATATATATATATATATATATATATATATATATATATATATATATATATATATATATATATATATATATATATATATATATATATATATATATATATATATATATATATATATATATATATATATATATATATATATATATATATATATATATATATATATATATATATATATATATATATATATATATATATATATATATATATATATATATATATATATATATATATATATATATATATATATATATATATATATATATATATATATATATATATATATATATATATATATATATATATATATATATATATATATATATATATATATATATATATATATATATATATATATATATATATATATATATATATATATATATATATATATATATATATATATATATATATATATATATATATATATATATATATATATATATATATATATATATATATATATATATATATATATATATATATATATATATATATATATATATATATATATATATATATATATATATATATATATATATATATATATATATATATATATATATATATATATATATATATATATATATATATATATATATATATATATATATATATATATATATATATATATATATATATATATATATATATATATATATATATATATATATATATATATATATATATATATATATATATATATATATATATATATATATATATATATATATATATATATATATATATATATATATATATATATATATATATATATATATATATATATATATATATATATATATATATATATATATATATATATATATATATATATATATATATATATATATATATATATATATATATATATATATATATATATATATATATATATATATATATATATATATATATATATATATATATATATATATATATATATATATATATATATATATATATATATATATATATATATATATATATATATATATATATATATATATATATATATATATATATATATATATATATATATATATATATATATATATATATATATATATATATATATATATATATATATATATATATATATATATATATATATATATATATATATATATATATATATATATATATATATATATATATATATATATATATATATATATATATATATATATATATATATATATATATATATATATATATATATATATATATATATATATATATATATATATATATATATATATATATATATATATATATATATATATATATATATATATATATATATATATATATATATATATATATAAATATATATATATATATATATATATATATATATATATATATATATATATATATATATATATATATATATATATATATATATATATATATATATATATATATATATATATATATATATATATATATATATATATATATATATATATATATATATATATATATATATATATATATATATATATATATATATATATATATATATATATATATATATATATATATATATATATATATATATATATATATATATATATATATATATATATATATATATATATATATATATATATATATATATATATATATATATATATATATATATATATATATATATATATATATATATATATATATATATATATATATATATATATATATATATATATATATATATATATATATATATATATATATATATATATATATATATATATATATATATATATATATATATATATATATATATATATATATATATATATATATATATATATATATATATATATATATATATATATATATATATATATATATATATATATATATATATATATATATATATATATATATATATATATATATATATATATATATATATATATATATATATATATATATATATATATATATATATATATATATATATATATATATATATATATATATATATATATATATATATATATATATATATATATATATATATATATATATATATATATATATATATATATATATATATATATATATATATATATATATATATATATATATATATATATATATATATATATATATATATATATATATATATATATATATATATATATATATATATATATATATATATATATATATATATATATATATATATATATATATATATATATATATATATATATATATATATATATATATATATATATATATATATATATATATATATATATATATATATATATATATATATATATATATATATATATATATATATATATATATATATATATATATATATATATATATATATATATATATATATATATATATATATATATATATATATATATATATATATATATATATATATATATATATATATATATATATATATATATATATATATATATATATATATATATATATATATATATATATATATATATATATATATATATATATATATATATATATATATATATATATATATATATATATATATATATATATATATATATATATATATATATATATATATATATATATATATATATATATATATATATATATATATATATATATATATATATATATATATATATATATATATATATATATATATATATATATATATATATATATATATATATATATATATATATATATATATATATATATATATATATATATATATATATATATATATATATATATATATATATATATATATATATATATATATATATATATATATATATATATATATATATATATATATATATATATATATATATATATATATATATATATATATATATATATATATATATATATATATATATATATATATATATATATATATATATATATATATATATATATATATATATATATATATATATATATATATATATATATATATATATATATATATATATATATATATATATATATATATATATATATATATATATATATATATATATATATATATATATATATATATATATATATATATATATATATATATATATATATATATATATATATATATATATATATATATATATATATATATATATATATATATATATATATATATATATATATATATATATATATATATATATATATATATATATATATATATATATATATATATATATATATATATATATATATATATATATATATATATATA
Organism: Vesta saturnalis; assembly: GCA_036346205.1. NCBI lineage: Eukaryota > Metazoa > Arthropoda > Insecta > Coleoptera > Lampyridae > Vesta > Vesta saturnalis. The sequence continues at coordinate 39,680 of JARFJB010000434.1, forward strand.
TATATATATATATATATATATATATATATATATATATATATATATATATATATATATATATATATATATATATATATATATATATATATATATATATATATATATATATATATATATATATATATATATATATATATATATATATATATATATATATATATATATATATATATATATATATATATATATATATATATATATATATATATATATATATATATATATATATATATATATATATATATATATATATATATATATATATATATATATATATATATATATATATATATATATATATATATATATATATATATATAT
>JARFJB010000434.1:47500-87835 GCA_036346205.1 Vesta saturnalis
TTCACACTAATATTTAACATAGGAGATTATGGATTACCTAGATTTGAGGTCTATATAAATTAAAAGTAGTTAGTCTGTATTATAAACTTTATGGCTATGAATATATTTTACTGTTTTAAAAAAGCATGATATTCCATATCAATAATCAATTTTACATAATTTAATCTGCTTAGACATTATACACATAATTTTAACTGTCAACCTTCAAATGTTTACTTTTAATTAATAACACTATTAAAAGGAACAATTTTCTGAAATAGAAGTTCATCATGCACGCTCTCTCTGCTACGGAACTCTTAATTAAAACAACTAAACTACTAAAACGCTTTATTTATCAAAGTAAAATGGTATAAAAACAAGCATTATACAGTAATTTGATTATAGTATCATTTATAACTAAACATGTAGTGAAAAACTTATTTACAAAACCAAGCAAGACTGTTTCGGCGACCCTGCTCCAAACTTCCCCGAATATAACCGATTCTACCCGAACATTGATGAGTGCACCCAAGGCTAGCAATATTCTCGTTTCTTGCGCGTTTCGCTCTTTAAAGTGCAATCGTCATCAGTGGGCATTATTATAATGTATTCTCCTGTTTATGAGCCAACATCAGCGGACATTATAGATTTTACTGATTTGTTAGTAAACTATTGCAACATAACCGTTCAGGATGATCATGGAAACGATAACGTGGATGAGCTGAATGTATTTCACATCCAAGGTGATGGTGATTATTCACAGAAGAGGAAGAAGAGTGATAAGGTACAGGAGAAGGACGAGTCTCAAAACCATGATGATGATAGCGACGAATCACGGTTCAAAAGAAGAAGAAGACCGATAAAGAACGTGATTAAATAAATGATGTATTGTTGTTTATAATAATATATTTTCAAACACTAAGCTTTCCTTCCATTTTTATTAATAAACCTGAGTTTCTAACGGTGTTTGAACCTGCACTAACAATGCTGCAGTTAATGCGAAAGTGCGGTTAGATGGGTAACTACTATAAGTGTGAGATTGGCTTTCTTTTGCACTCTCTAAGTTAAATCATACTGCTATTTGTTGAATTGAGAGCTGATTTTGTATGATTAAGTTAAATCATTTTGGTGTTTTTGAATTGTGGTTGGTTGGTTTTAGCAAAGTATAAGTTAGTCCAATCAATATTTTTGAGCGGTAAGCTAGTTTTTGCACGCTGTAAGTTATGATTTGATTGATTGAGATTGATTTGGTTGATTGATTGAGATTGATCGGATTGTTTGATTTGATCGAACGTGATTTGTTTGGGATTGATCTGCTTAATTGATTTGTTTAATTTGATTTGATTAATTGATTTGGGAAAGAGACGATAAAGACGATGGAGAGACGAACACGATCAACCTCTATTACAGAAAACATTCATTAGTCTTTACACCACTAGATGACACCAGAAACAACCCTAATTAGTCCTAGAAATATACCGCTAAGAGCCACCGTCTCTATTACAGAAAACATTCGTTAGTTTCAAAATATACCACTAGATGATACCTCAAACGAAACCCTAATTATCTCTAGAAATATAACGCTAGGTGGTGTCACCTTTATTACAGAAAATATTCATTAGCCCATACACAACTATGACTACACAAATTCAAACTTCGTAACAAGGGGCCACGATCGGAGGCGCAGACCTAACACAAGTTCCTGCATTTGTCTTATAAGTTACCAACAAACGATTGGAATTGAAAAAAGGAAAATTTCACGTCTAAATTATAATCGTGATTATTATAAATGCGAAAAACCGACAAACGTTCAAACATAGCCAATAAACGACCAACAAACGCTTGCAATTGAAAAAAGCGAAAATTTCCAAAGTTGGGGGCTAACTTCACACCGGTATTAAATGCGTAATATAAATTATACTTTAAGATTGGGCGATGTTGTTGGATAGGAACTAAAAATAAAATAGAATAATTGGAATAGACTTACTAATAAAGCCTCAACGACCGCGCAATACCCAGATCGTAACGTTGATACCGCAATGGCCGGCGTTGTCTACGTCTTTATAAATCTTGAATTTACTCTATGTAGCTTGAAACTTGTAGATCCGGCTCGAAGGACCAAAAGTGCAGCTTCGATTTAAGTAACTGTATGTTTAACTGAATACAGTTGTTTTTCTTATTCGCCTTGCTTAAAACTACTCTACTAGAGAACTGGATGAGAATAGAAAAGAACTAGATTTTATTTAAATTTCTTGTATTATATAACTAAACTAAAAACTTTACAATTATATTCGTGCCAACTAGACAGTAATAGTAAGTGTTATTTTACAGTGAAAACAGAATGTAGTACGTTTAATGTAATTTTTAATTTTAACTACATATGATAAATTGTAGTGCTGAGATAATGTATATAAATAAATTAAAAATAATTAAACCATTTTTTTCAAATAAATAACATCAAGTCCGGTAAGAAGAACCAAAAATCGTATAAGGAACAATCTAACTTAAACAGGAAGTGATTTAATCGTTCTTGTCTCTAATTTCTACTTCTTACTTTCTTTCTTGTCGACGCAGTTGGCAAATAAGTGTCAACATTTCGCTGTAGTAGGACGATACCGGTAGTAGGGAAGGTTACATCGCCCGGGCACGATTTGGCTAGTAACCGGTCGGCCTGCTAATTAGTTACTAAAAATACAATACGAATGCATCGGATCCAGCACGCTACAAGGGGCGGTCAAAGTCAAAACAGACAAGCTCCGTTGCTGACGGCAGTGCAATGAATGGCAAATTAGTACGTGGAATATTAGAGGTGAACAGAAAAATGTGCTTATTTGAATGAATTGGTAAAAAATGTATGTAAGAAAAAAGTTGTGTACATGGCAATCATTGCTGCAAAAATTGAGACTAAGAAACAGCAATTGTATGAGGTGTACAGATTAAGAAACAAAGAAGTGAAGAATGCAATGAGAATAAGTAAAGATGAAGTGATGTCTGTGGAAGGAGAGAAAATGCATAATGATTTTGAGGAAATAAAAAATCCGGAAATTGGACATCTTATTTTCATTTCATGTATCTGGATTTTTACCTAACACTTGCATACATATATATATATACATATATATATATATATATATATATATATATATATATATATATATATATATATATATATATATATATATATATATATATATATATATATATATATATATATATATATATATATATATATATATATATATATATATATATATATATATATATATATATATACATACATATATACCAACTGCCGCACAGACTTATAGGTTTCAGCCCATAAAATATTTTGGAAGATTGCTGTAAGCAAATTTCCCACTGCTTTTCTTCTCCTGGAGAATAAGAACTCTGTTTTGAATTTTCTCAAATAAATGGTTCCTGAGCAATCGAAGCCAGTCAACATTTACTTACCAATACGGCACTGTAGAGCGGTAAATTTGAATTGTCCGGAACGTCCAAACCTACTCTACCTTACCCTACCATCTACCACATCAATAAGATTCTTTAATAAACTGAAATTGATATCAGTGACGTAAATATTCGAACATTAAATACCTTCTTGAGTTCTCCGTCATTTATTTTCTGAAATGATTGTTTTTTTAATAGTGTGGTCAAGTTTGACAAATAAATCCGTTAACTTATGTATTTGCATCTGGAAAACAAGACTTTACATCTCTTGTTATTAAATATATTTTCCTGTAACTTTTGAACCTAACAAGGTAGAATGAAGTTTTTGGGCAGATTGGGCAGAAAAAAATGAAAACATTCAAAACCAATAAAAAAAATAACCATTTAAATGGCAAATGGATCTCTGTGGATTTCGCTAAATTTTTGATATGTTGTAGATTGTAAGGTTCTAATCAAAGACTACTATAAGCAGAAAGTCGAAAATGGACAGTTTTGCACTACAGCTCGCCAAAGCTGAGAATATGGAAGTGCTATTTTTAAATGTGATGTGCAAGAGTTTAACGAAATTATTTATTAACGCCAAACAACATAAGTAATTACAACAATATGGGCCATAGGGCACTTTTTCAAACTTAATCAGTATCCACTTCCATCGCATTGTTGTTATTTGCAATGTTTGGATCATGTTGTTGAGTTCTATTAGCTGCGTCCAATATTTTATCCAACAAAGTGGATTTTGGATAGTGTACATCATTTTCATAACGCGCATACCCCAAAAACCACAAGACACTAGCAATGTGCGCATATGTTCCAAGAGTTCTTGCACCTGATTTGCACGTACAGTAGTACCCAAGAATTAGATCCTCCACATTCTCACCGGATTCTTGATTTTCGCTGGGGTTGTAAGCAATCCACAATTGATGTTTTGTCGCACTGCGAAAGCGCGAAAACTGTCTAATTCTTATAAAACCAGGTTCATTATTAAGAGAACCTGTATGGAATTCTTCTTCATCTCGTTGCAACGTATCTTGAATGTAAGTTGGGACCAGGTTAACTTGGTGTACCCCTACAGTGAGGTCTCGAAGATAAACCAAAGTGAGATGAGAAGTCACCTAAATCATGCTCATTTATTTGAACCCAACGAGCGATCCATCCATGAAGATTTTCTACTTCCACCCGGGCTTGTATAATATTAACCTGGATTGCTTTTTCAGTAATTGCTGGGCCGGCTCTTCGTTAGCGCCTAACATAAGAACGCGAGTGTGAAACTTGTTTATTATAGCTACAGCAATACGATAGAAATCATAAGGTTTTCGATATGTGGTATTGTAATTTTTACCAAGAAACTTAAATATGAATTTGAGGTGACCGTCTCTGGCTTCAACTATCCACCTTCTTTTAGTTATTATGAGACACTCATTTGTTTCTTCGGTCGACAATTGGTTTTGGCTCCGTTCAAGAAAAGCTGGCATCTTGTTTGAAATACCCACATTGTCAAGCAGAGGTATGGAATATCGATATCCACGATCCAGTCCAAAAATATCGCCTTGGTGAAACCATGCCCTTATTGCATCGCCATCCCTATTAAACTCATTAATCAGCATTTTGGCACAATTATTTTAGAGTCCGAAAAATAAGGACCTGGGATTGTTAGTATACAACGTGAACCAAAAAACGTACCCCTGCTTCAAGTGTATATTCTACACATAAATTGAAGACGAAAAGTCAGATAAAATGTTTCCTAAACTGTATGGCTACAAAGTGACAGGCCCTCAAAGTTGAATTTTGAAAATCGTTTTTCGCAAATAACTCCAAAACCTTTAGGAACTTCAAAATACTATCCGCAATGAAAATTATTTCTTTGTTGCCGAAGATGTTTCTGGTTTGATTGGATTGTCCATGAATGGACTGGAAGTATTAGTTTTCGCATTATTCCCGTATACTTTCTATTACAACTTTTGTGTGATTTTTCAGGTTTTTGGTGACTTTTGGGTCCGTTATTCAATTTTCTGCAAATTTGGTCCTCTTGGTTGAAGTTGATAAAGTGAACGGTTTACGAGTTATTTTCAATGTCATCAATCACGGTCAATTAAATACTACCGCACCAAAATTTAGGAAGTGGGCAGTAGACTAAAAGTCATAGTTGTCAAAGAGTTTATTAAGTTAAACAAGGTATTAATTAACAAACAAATTAGATGATTAAATGTTCGAATTGTTCACCGTTGACTGATATGCATTTACGAATTCTTTTCATTGAAAAAGTCACCAAAACACCTGAAAAATCACACAAAAAAGTTGGAATAGAAAGTATAAAGGAACAATGCGAAAACTAATACTTCCAGTTCATTCATAGACAATCCAATCAAACCAGAAAAACCCTCGTCAACAAAGAAATAATTCATTGGGAATAGTATTTTGAGGGCCTGTCACTCTGTAGCCATACATTTTAGAAAAATTTTATCTGATTTTCATCTTCAATTTATGTGTAGAATATACACTTGAAGCAGGGGTACATTTTTTGGTTCACGTTTGTGTATATATAAAAACTCAAAATTTCTGAAGGTGCATTGCTACGCCAGCGCAGTAAGGACACCATTCTGCTTATAATGTATTATATATATATATATATATATATATATATATATATATATATATATATATATATATATATATATATATCACTACAAGGAGAGCCGGTTTTACTCAGTGGCGACTCTAACGCACGTTGTAAGATTGTCTTAAGACACGAAAGTTATTACTTTTTGATATATAGAAGTAGGTCCCGTCAATATATGCAATTGATATCGGTGTATTGGGTTGCGGATTATATAATTGGTTAGAAAATTCTGTTACATGGTTGGCAATGTAGTCCTCCTTGTAATGGATTCAAGTCCCATATAACTAGGTACGAATGTTTGCATTAGCGCTTCTCTAACTGTAGTAATGGCCATATTTACAGCCTGTCTACTTGAGTAGTGAAAATAATTTTCAAAACTCGTCCGACGAACCTTGCCGAATTTTGCATGAAAACGTCAAAAGGCCCTTTTTGGTCAGATTCCTTTGTCCACCTTGCCGAGGTATTGAATCACAAAACGTATATAACTCCCGAGATTGTTCTTTTGTAACAGGGGCTACGGATTTGCTAAAACTACCTTCGTCCTTTTTGACTAAAGAGTCGGATTTCTTGAAAAAATTCCTGTAATTGCTGACCCTTAATGACAAATGGCCTATTAACAGACCGTAACCCTGGAATTAAATGCTCCAAAATAAAACCCTTGCCATCCAAGTGCTGCCCGCAACATCGTACATTTTCTGGTATGTAAATGTTTAAAAGAGTAAAATATTTACTCTACACGATACGGACATCCTATACATTATTATTACGATTACAAATCAAACAAGTATGGGTTTATGTTTGTTTTGAAAACATTTAGTTTTAAAGAAGCGACGTCATTTTCAACAAGAGCTATTTCGTTAAGGATCAGCCGAAAACAATTAGCGCAAGTTCTGGTCAAATCTGTGACTTCTAGCTGTGGCCTTCCATTCCCATTTCTTCTATGGCTATTTCCTTTTAACCATATTATTATCGCCATCAATTCTATTCATTAACCCTGGCCGTATTAGCATATTACACATAACAGGGCAAACGATTTCTAAATACCATTTATACGACTATTCAAAATTAAAATTTTTACGGCGAAACTGCTCAAACGAAATTCGATGTGATTTTTGAACTAATTAAAAGATGTGATATTTTGAATGACAATACTTTTAGGTACATACATTAAGGCACGTGTTGCTATGCGTTTTTGCGAAAATCGCGGTAAATTGATAGACATCAAAATCGCAACTTTGGCGAACTGTAGCGAGAAAACTGTCCACTTTTCGACTTTCTGCCTATGATAGCGTTTGATTAAAACCTTACAATCCACAACATATCAAAAATTTTGCCAAATCCACAGAAAGCCTTTTGAATGGTGCGGGTCCTTTACAGGAAAAAATGTATTTTTTGACAACATAACCTCAATTTCTAAACATTTTACAAATTTATTTTTGGTGCAAATTATAGACTAACATAAACCATTTAAGATCCCTCAATGCGATTTTAATGACCTCCCGTTTTCGTACAATAAGTTCCGACGATGACGTCAGTAGGCCGATAGCCGCACGGAAAGTATTGAGTAACGGACAGGTTTCCTTGTTATTAATCAAATGTTAACGACTAAAAATCAAAGTTCTGGTCTCACATTATCGCAAATTATATTTTTTAATAACAATCCAAACAAAAAAAATCTTAGCAATAATGTCTCGTTTAGAAGTGTTCCTAGAATTGAACAATGCTCGTTATTTTTTATCTCTAATGTAAAAGGGATTAGGATACTAAATGTTTTAGTGTAACTTCTATAATTTACTTGTTTAACTGTAATTGACACTAATGTAACACGAATAATAAAAAAGACGGGAATTCATTTCAATGTTTTTAATTTTCATTTTGACGCCAAACTTGTTTTGCGGTCTGCGATTACATTATTTCTTAATTTTTATAGTTAGACAAAACAATATTACGTGCATTGCAAACAAATTGCATCAGCATGTTTCATAGATATTGTATCAATTCATTAACTGTAGTAATTAGCTGGTAATCCTATTCCTATTATTAATCAACCACATTTCTTAAGATTAGTAAAATATCCAGGTATTTTTTAATAAACACATACGTAACTGCAATTTCAGTAAATATAACCATTAATTAAACTTTTGCTGCAATGCTTTCTATTTTCGCTATGATATTAAACTTTTTTGACGCTCACAATTGATTTATACAGGTTCCGTAATTTTGTATAATTATACAATGCAATACTTTGTAATATTAAATAAAGTAGTACTATAACAGGTGTTTCGAGAATCCAGTACATGGCATTTGTGAATCATATTCCGACAGATATTATTAAAATTTGTTGGTGGAACCCTAAAACTTCACGATTTCTATATACTACTGCATGCATTTCATTACAATTCTAGGCCTACTGACGTCGTCTGACACTCCTATATTCCGCTAGGTATAGAGTACGCCGTGAACCAAGGCGTCGAGTTTAAATTACCCTGTAAGAAAACCGAAAATCACTCCCGTTGCTGAAAACAAAGGCTTAGATGGCTGGAATTCATATATCATCTACCCTCTGGAAGAACGTCAAGAGCAGCAATGAAAACAAAGGCAGGACTTAAACAAAAAATAGGCCGGGCCAGAAAGTAACTTTCCAAATATATCTCAATATCGTACTCTGTACATACTTTCACTTATTTTTAATAGATTATTATACTTCCATAATTCAATACGTACGCATTTCTAAACCAAAGCACACATAGATACAGTGATATAAAAATAATATGCAAATACAGCATTTCAATAATATAATTAATAACCCACAAACATAGAATTGGTGCATGCAATTCCACATAGTGTAGTACGACAACATTGTTTTGGTTCGGGACATTGAGATGTCATTGTGCATCTAATTGGATTTTGACAAGCCTTTCGTGTTTCTGGACTTGTCGGTGGTGGGCATCCTGTAGGATTAATAACTTCACAAAAATTTTATTATCAAACTCATAAGGTAAATACTTACAATCACAGCAGTTATTATGAAATTGACAACAATATTCATTCACAGTATCTCCACAAATTTTACATATCGATTGAATGGTATCCTGAGCTTGAACATGACTGAAAGCAATTATTAACCACGCACAGAAAAACAGATGCATTTTAGTTTATTGACTTAGTAGAAATACAAATTTAAATCTAGTTAAAAGCAAACTTTTACATTAATTAGTATACAACTCACATCAATAATGTTACACGTACGGTACTAAGTAGATAAAATAATTTTGTTAAATCGCAGACAAAAGGTGTGCTAACACAATTACCTACTTTAATAAACGGATAAAAAAAATCATGGGGTAATTGAATTTGAAACGAGGGAGGATCAGCAAATTTTTCAACATATTTTGAGTTAATTTCAAAAAACATAATTTCCTCCCTAATTAATATGTCAAACAGTAACCAACTTTCTTTAATACTAAAATTCATTTGTTTCACTTTTCCAAAATTATACGTGGCACCTATCACTTTATTTTGATTTAGTAATTTTTTATAAAACACACGAGCGTGAAAAATATCAATTTTTAATGTTGTAATTATGTTATGACATATTAATGTTTCATTATTATTGCTAAAGTTTCCGGATGTAGCGTTCAAAATCATAATTGGAGATTTATCGAACAAAACTTCCACCCAATCCGTAGTTTTATTGGCGTTACCAAATTGTCCGAAAAGTTTATTAACACTAGTTAAATTTTTAGAAATTGGCCAAAAATGGAAAACCGCAATTTGGATTTGTCGACACAAATCACTAGCTGTCGAATTATGAACTTCAATCTTGAAATTGATACGGCACTTTAAAAGCATGTTATACCCAAATTCGGATAAAATGTAAATGTCATTATTTAAAATGCATAATCCATCTCTACTGGCAGGTAATGTTAAAAAATTTTCACTTATTACAGAAGGATCGCGATTAACTATAAATTCGCTCGCATTTACAGGATATTGTATACTACCTATTAGTATCGGTTTACCAATTATGTAACCTGGATTGCCGCTTAACATTTGAGAATACTTTAAAGTCGAATTATGCCACACAAAATTTACTTCAAATTCCTGATAGAACTCAACAGCAGAACTAAGCAAATAGGAGACGTTTTTTAAATGGAGAAATAATTCAATTAGTGTAAAACCATGAGATGCGTTATGATAAAAGTTATAAATTATTTTATGTGCAAGATTTAAACAGTGATTTTCATTTGTTGTTACATTTAAATGGCAGGTCGTTGTTGTATTCACAGAAAGAGATGAACAATTTTCTCTACATTCTTTTACTTCAATTGGAAGACAAACGTTCTTTGGGCAACCCTAGAAAAAAATAAAAAAATTAGTACAACTATTATTAATTTTGCATACTTAGTCTTAAATCTAGGTCTGGTTTGTACACTGTGTCCCATTCTGGTTGAAATTGTAAGGTATCTCGTTTGTGAGCAAAGATAGAGAGGTTTTCGCGACCCTGTTCTACTTTTTCGTGAAACGAAAGATGCCACAAACAGAATTGTCATAGTCCTATTAGTATTTGAGATACAGGGCAAAATTCAAAATTTGCACATTTTAAGCACCCCTTGTAACTGCTTTGCCTTGTAATTTATGAAAATGGTGAAAACTAGGTTTCATACAGAATTTTCTGTAGAATTTAGTGACGTGCATAGTTTTCTCCATAAAAAGTCAAGTTCTTCGCAATAAACCAAAGTTTTGTTTTTTTAAATGGAAGACCCTGTATATTTTTTATTATATAATAAAGCTTACTCTCAGCTTTCAAAAAATATATATTGTGTGGCACTACTTTTGCAGTATTAACCTCAAAAATCAATGTTACGTTAATTTAACATTTTGGTGATACAATTGGCCATGAAACCTATAAACTTAGTATAAACGCGTATTTTCTTGAACGTCCAAGATATATTTGAATATTAAAAAAGGGCTACTAGATTCTTACTGCTTTATTATAATTGAAGCATAGGTAAACCACGTTTTAGATGAGAAAGTCATACGTTTGTGATGTTGTCCATCTTCAACGCTCCAACAGTTGTGGGGAAAAGTAAAATAGAAGAGGAAATTTAAATTAAAGTAAATTCTTGTATTATATTTAATTAAGTCATTAAGTCTGTATTGTTACAGAATGATTTTCAGGAGCTATGAGCAAACAGATAGATAGTTACAGGTTTAGTTACATTAGGTGTTAAGTTTATTATTAGGATTAAGACATAATTTGTTGAATCAAAATAATATTGTCTTTACTTTAAGTTCGTTTAATAAAATAATTATTTATATGGGGTTCAATAAATTGTAATATTTCGATCTGAAGTGCTCGATTTTTTGTTTCGCTCCCGCCGTCACGGCCAACTAACAACAAAACTTGAAAGCCGTATAGCCTTTTTACAATAAAAAAATGTTAAATTTTCATTATTTCAAAAACTACAATTTTTTGGAATATACACTCTTATACAAAGTCACCCTTATTTTTAATACTAAATAAGATAGAATTAAAAAATAGGGGTTTCCATTAAAAAAATGACTATAGGTTTTTGAATCTACTTTTGTCCATTTTGATCACCCTGTATGAATGTATTACAAAAATATCAATACAGCCCATTAGAGTAGGTCCCCATTTCCAAGGAAACCAACCATAACTAATTGATAAAGGCTTCGTTTAGAAAAGATTTCCACCTATGTTTTGGCCTGCAAACGTCATTTTGACAAAAATTTGAAATTTGTCAAAACGGTTAGACTTAGGTATAGGACATTATATATAAAATGTGTCTAAAATTATATGTAGAATCTAAATATGTAATAATATATAGGGTTTTCTATTTAAAAAAAAAATTAAAATTACTTCTAAGCTTTTATGATCTACCCTGTATAATTAAAAAGATTTTTGGAATATGCACCAGAACATATCTTACAACTTTTGTATTTAATTTTTTTTTTGTATCTCTTTAAATAAAGGAGATATGGGACTTTGTCACACTAATGCGCCACCCTGTATGTGCTGTTCTACATAAACCAAAATCCTTCAGCCCTTCAATACAGTCCAATCGTTGATTATATGACAATAATGGGGATAATGACATTTCATCAAATACCACTGCACAAAGCCTATCATTTGCGTTCATTTATGAAACAGTGGATTTCAAGCTTTGTAATAACTGTGCATTAATTCCAGTTTTCAGTGGCAGTTTATTTAATAAATTTGTGAGTGTTTTGCAACTCGGCAGACAAAATATTTTACTTAGTAAGCGATATGCTCTTGCACCAGCTTTTAATAATGTCAATGACAAAATTTTTCGTTTAACGTAAATCTTCTAGCTTTACGCTTTTCTGCAAACAAATTTGTTGCATTATGAAAGTGTAAGTAATATAATTTACTGATTCTACAGTGATGAAAAATTAGGTTGCAATGCAGCCTTTTCTGCAAAGCTAATATCTTTTACGTATATTTGTTATGCAGTGTTGAGACCTAGCATGTCTACGACTCAATTGCACATACTGTATAATTTTACACTTTAGTGTTAGCATTGTTTGCCGTAACATTTATACTGTCAAGAGCAGAGCAGCTTCGAGCCGCAGTCATTGACTACTTTCTAATCTGTGAGTCAGTCAACCATTGTGAGTAGTCAGTCCAGTGCGGTGCGCACGTTTATTGTGACGGTACATAGAGTTATATTGTGTTCTCTGTGTTTAGCAAAAGTATTTAGTCAAAATGCAAGCCATAGGTGTACTAAAAAAAATATGAGGGACAAATTTAATTCCATACTTTTGAGCAAAGACTATAAGTATAACAGTGCTTTAATTACAAAGAAAAATACTGCGCGCTAATTGAAGATATAAAATCTCAAAGAAGAAGGAATCATCCCGTGATTACCGCATTATGGAAAGGTACTCACTCTCAAGGTTCGGAAAACTCATAGAACCCCTTTCTGGTTCTAATAAAGATGTAAAACTCTACGTTCATGTGGAAGAGTTATTTGAAATACTTCATTCTACTCATTCGTCGATTGGTCACGGGGCAGAGACAGAATGGTCAAGGAATTGAATAAACGCCACAAAAATATAACGCAGGTCCAAATTAAGGTGTTTTTGAATTTATGCGAATCTTGCCAACAAAAACAAAAGAGTGAAAGGAAAGGCGTTGTAGTGAAACCAATGATTTCTCTTCATTTTAACAGTAGATGTCAAGTGGACCTAATCGATTACCAGTCGCAGCCTGGCAGAACATACAAATTTCTTATGGTATATCAAGATCACTTGACAAAATTTGTTGTTTGAAGCCTCTAACCTCAAAGCGAGCAGACGAAGTAAGCCGGAACTAAAAATTAGTGGTAAACCTCGGCATAGCCAAAGCCAGGGCAGTGTGGAAAGGGCCAACCAAGACATTGAAAACATGCTGACTACTTGGATGACAGAAAATAATACCAACAAATGAAGGAGTACGCTTTGTACAATTTATGAAAAATCGAGCATACCATTCTGGTATAAAAGGAGCCCTTATGAAGCAATGTTCGGATGTACTGCAAGGGTAGGACTTTCGTTATCTTTCATACCTAAAGACGTATTTGATTCTATTAATAGTGAAGAGGACCTAGAGCAACTAGCTGATACACAACCCATCGTTTCTAATGAAGCAGAGGATAGTCAGAATCCCATTAATTCTCAAGACTCAACACAAGAAAAAGCAAAGGTACATGGTAATGAAACACAAACAGAAGAATATGGCAATGAAACAAGACAAGAAACGTTACCATCTATAGATCTTGCTTGTATTGTATGTTTGAAAGAAACATCAGGCGCCCACACTTGCTACAAATGTAACAATAACGTTCACGCAATCTGCGGTGTAACTCAAGCTACTGAAGGTTTTGATAGCAAACTAGTATGTTCCATATGCGTAAATCACATTAATCAAGAAAACCAATGAAACAGCGCCAAAGAAAGCTTGGAGAGCAGGCAAAAGAATGCAAGCATTATCTGATGCCAATCACCCAGTGGCTAATGAAGGCACCACTGTAAGAATAAAGATACCCGATGTGGATAGAGCGAAGACTGATGTTCGCTCAATTTTGGCAATAGTTCTAATGTTATCTACAGTCTACAGTAGGTGGTATTATGGTAATATTATCTTTGCACAGAATAATTAATCTCAATATGTACACCCAATTTAATAGTTATCAGTATAATATATTTATCTAAAATGTTATAAACAGTTGGTCTTATTTATTTTTCCTTTAACTTTGAAGCTTGCGTGGCTGCCCTTGAAGTAGCCGCTCGTGTGCATTGATCACGTTTGCACCCATGGACGGTACGCCCCTGACAGGGTGAACATAGGTCGTTTGTCATTACAACGTTTCTTTAAATGGTGGTTCTTGTTTTCCATCCCATAATGCAATTTTGTTGTGGGTAAAAACTTAAAAACAAGTTTGCTGTAAAGGTAAATTAGCAAGACACTTAAGATCATGCAGAAAATTAGAGAACGTAGAACTGTGAGCTTTGTTAGGAGTAGAACCGAGACTTGTCGCCACCATTTTGTTTTTGTGACGTCACCGTTGGGGCACTATTGGTCACCATTTTTTTATATATGCCCACGTGGGGATCAATTTGTTTGACCTGAGAATACAAATATTTTATTTAACTATTATTAATATTTATTAGGGCCTGTTTTTATCAAAGGAGATTGGATAATTGTTATTAAAATTATTATTACATTTCTTTTAACCCCATCTACAGATTGTGACCTAATTTATTTATACATTGGGGTTATATTCTAATAAGGGCTCCTAGTCTTGTAAGACGGGAATCTGTTCATGATTCGACCCTGTCATAAAATTGTATTCTAATAATGGAGAAGAATTAATAGACAAGACAAGTGTTTTCATAATAAAAGATGTTATTTAATCTGGGTTTATTATTATTAATATTTATTAGGGTTGTCTTGATTTTTATCAAGAATGTAAAAACCTAGTTCTTAAACTATTATGTTCTATGCAATCTTTAGGCTAGCTAGCTCAAATTTTTCAATATGTGAATAACGACCTCTAAATTGTAACTTTCAATATTATACATATAAATGAGTAATTTAGTTACATAATTAGTTTGCTTTACAAATCATGCTTTAAACGATTTTCCACCTTGAAAACGTTAAATTATATATGCAAGGTTTAAGCAGAAATAAATAAAATGCATTAATATGATAAATGGTTACACATATGCATTATAGGCTGTTTACGCTTCATTGTGTACTCACTTTAATAGTGATATCAACTATCAATTAAAAGTAAATATTGAAGGTCGACTGCTAAATTATATGCTCAAAGGTTTAAGTGGGAAATAAATTGCATTAAATGGTTACGCACATGCATCGTAGGCTGTTCTACGTTTCACGCGTGCTCCTTTTAATAGTGTTATTAATTAAAAGTAAACATTGAAGGTTGACAGTTAAAATTATGTGTACAAGGTCGAAGCAGAAAATAAATATATTAAATCGTTACACATATGTATTATAGACTGTCTTAGTCTTCATTGTGATTTAGTTTAGGGATGACTTTTTAAAATCAATTGCATTACTTATAGTACCCAGATTAAGTTACGTAAAATTGATTATTGATGTGGAATATCATACTTTCTTTAAAAACAGTAAAATATATTCATAGACATAAAGCTTATAATACAGATTAACTACTCTATATTTATACAGATCAGGTGGTACACCCTTATCGGTAAATATTCGAGGATTGAAAGATAGTGTTCAATAAGATTCCAATTTGATTATAACCCTTTTTGACAGAGGTAATTCAGCTAAGATAGGGCTTGTATGCTGTATAGAGGCAAAATCTAGCTTAAAGAAGAAGAAGATACGAGACATTTTCGGCGTATACACCGCTATATTGAAGATGCTGTCTTGTGTATTAGAAAACATGCTACTGATCAGGAATTGGATAAGCTCAAGAAAGATGTATGCGGTACAGCTTCAGGGGTGAAGAAGAATTGAGGCCTATGTAGTATTTCAAGGTGGTGTGGGAAATTAGCTAATTTTAAGAATATTCCCATATCTGTAATAATAGTAGGGGCAAATAAAGATTGTATATTATCGGCTGCATGTATTTATTAAAGCATAAGTAAAATGGAATGAGTATTATTATGAAGCAGTATCAAGGGTATTAGCTGTTTTACTTGTTAATAAGCTATATAACCGCTCAAGATGAAAACAGTGAAGTTGATGGTGGTAGTGATGTTCTCTGTGAAGATCCAGATAGGTTAAATTACGCTGCCCTTAATTTTTCAACATAAGGAAGTGCACCCATCCCAAAAATCTTAACTGCCGAAAATGTCTTCACACTAATATTTAACATAGGAGATTATGGATTACCTAGATTTGAGGTCTATATAAATTAAAAGTAGTTAGTCTGTATTATAAACTTTATGGCTATGAATATATTTTACTGTTTTAAAAAAGCATGATATTCCATATCAATAATCAATTTTACATAATTTAATCTGCTTAGACATTATACACATAATTTTAACTGTCAACCTTCAAATGTTTACTTTTAATTAATAACACTATTAAAAGGAACAATTTTCTGAAATAGAAGTTCATCATGCACGCTCTCTCTGCTACGGAACTCTTAATTAAAACAACTAAACTACTAAAACGCTTTATTTATCAAAGTAAAATGGTATAAAAACAAGCATTATACAGTAATTTGATTATAGTATCATTTATAACTAAACATGTAGTGAAAAACTTATTTACAAAACCAAGCAAGACTGTTTCGGCGACCCTGCTCCAAACTTCCCCGAATATAACCGATTCTACCCGAACATTGATGAGTGCACCCAAGGCTAGCAATATTCTCGTTTCTTGCGCGTTTCGCTCTTTAAAGTGCAATCGTCATCAGTGGGCATTATTATAATGTATTCTCCTGTTTATGAGCCAACATCAGCGGACATTATAGATTTTACTGATTTGTTAGTAAACTATTGCAACATAACCGTTCAGGATGATCATGGAAACGATAACGTGGATGAGCTGAATGTATTTCACATCCAAGGTGATGGTGATTATTCACAGAAGAGGAAGAAGAGTGATAAGGTACAGGAGAAGGACGAGTCTCAAAACCATGATGATGATAGCGACGAATCACGGTTCAAAAGAAGAAGAAGACCGATAAAGAACGTGATTAAATAAATGATGTATTGTTGTTTATAATAATATATTTTCAAACACTAAGCTTTCCTTCCATTTTTATTAATAAACCTGAGTTTCTAACGGTGTTTGAACCTGCACTAACAATGCTGCAGTTAATGCGAAAGTGCGGTTAGATGGGTAACTACTATAAGTGTGAGATTGGCTTTCTTTTGCACTCTCTAAGTTAAATCATACTGCTATTTGTTGAATTGAGAGCTGATTTTGTATGATTAAGTTAAATCATTTTGGTGTTTTTGAATTGTGGTTGGTTGGTTTTAGCAAAGTATAAGTTAGTCCAATCAATATTTTTGAGCGGTAAGCTAGTTTTTGCACGCTGTAAGTTATGATTTGATTGATTGAGATTGATTTGGTTGATTGATTGAGATTGATCGGATTGTTTGATTTGATCGAACGTGATTTGTTTGGGATTGATCTGCTTAATTGATTTGTTTAATTTGATTTGATTAATTGATTTGGGAAAGAGACGATAAAGACGATGGAGAGACGAACACGATCAACCTCTATTACAGAAAACATTCATTAGTCTTTACACCACTAGATGACACCAGAAACAACCCTAATTAGTCCTAGAAATATACCGCTAAGAGCCACCGTCTCTATTACAGAAAACATTCGTTAGTTTCAAAATATACCACTAGATGATACCTCAAACGAAACCCTAATTATCTCTAGAAATATAACGCTAGGTGGTGTCACCTTTATTACAGAAAATATTCATTAGCCCATACACAACTATGACTACACAAATTCAAACTTCGTAACAAGGGGCCACGATCGGAGGCGCAGACCTAACACAAGTTCCTGCATTTGTCTTATAAGTTACCAACAAACGATTGGAATTGAAAAAAGGAAAATTTCACGTCTAAATTATAATCGTGATTATTATAAATGCGAAAAACCGACAAACGTTCAAACATAGCCAATAAACGACCAACAAACGCTTGCAATTGAAAAAAGCGAAAATTTCCAAAGTTGGGGGCTAACTTCACACCGGTATTAAATGCGTAATATAAATTATACTTTAAGATTGGGCGATGTTGTTGGATAGGAACTAAAAATAAAATAGAATAATTGGAATAGACTTACTAATAAAGCCTCAACGACCGCGCAATACCCAGATCGTAACGTTGATACCGCAATGGCCGGCGTTGTCTACGTCTTTATAAATCTTGAATTTACTCTATGTAGCTTGAAACTTGTAGATCCGGCTCGAAGGACCAAAAGTGCAGCTTCGATTTAAGTAACTGTATGTTTAACTGAATACAGTTGTTTTTCTTATTCGCCTTGCTTAAAACTACTCTACTAGAGAACTGGATGAGAATAGAAAAGAACTAGATTTTATTTAAATTTCTTGTATTATATAACTAAACTAAAAACTTTACAATTATATTCGTGCCAACTAGACAGTAATAGTAAGTGTTATTTTACAGTGAAAACAGAATGTAGTACGTTTAATGTAATTTTTAATTTTAACTACATATG
The DNA here is from genome assembly GCA_036346205.1 of Vesta saturnalis. Lineage (NCBI taxonomy): Eukaryota > Metazoa > Arthropoda > Insecta > Coleoptera > Lampyridae > Vesta > Vesta saturnalis. The sequence continues at coordinate 66,280 of JARFJB010000434.1, forward strand.
ATAAATTGTAGTGCTGAGATAATGTATATAAATAAATTAAAAATAATTAAACCATTTTTTTCAAATAAATAACATCAAGTCCGGTAAGAAGAACCAAAAATCGTATAAGGAACAATCTAACTTAAACAGGAAGTGATTTAATCGTTCTTGTCTCTAATTTCTACTTCTTACTTTCTTTCTTGTCGACGCAGTTGGCAAATAAGTGTCAACATTTCGCTGTAGTAGGACGATACCGGTAGTAGGGAAGGTTACATCGCCCGGGCACGATTTGGCTAGTAACCGGTCGGCCTGCTAATTAGTTACTAAAAATACAATACGAATGCATCGGATCCAGCACGCTACAAGGGGCGGTCAAAGTCAAAACAGACAAGCTCCGTTGCTGACGGCAGTGCAATGAATGGCAAATTAGTACGTGGAATATTAGAGGTGAACAGAAAAATGTGCTTATTTGAATGAATTGGTAAAAAATGTATGTAAGAAAAAAGTTGTGTACATGGCAATCATTGCTGCAAAAATTGAGACTAAGAAACAGCAATTGTATGAGGTGTACAGATTAAGAAACAAAGAAGTGAAGAATGCAATGAGAATAAGTAAAGATGAAGTGATGTCTGTGGAAGGAGAGAAAATGCATAATGATTTTGAGGAAATAAAAAATCCGGAAATTGGACATCTTATTTTCATTTCATGTATCTGGATTTTTACCTAACACTTGCATACATATATATATATACATATATATATATATATATATATATATATATATATATATATATATATATATATATATATATATATATATATATATATATATATATATATATATATATATATATATATATATATATATATATATATATATATATATATATATATATATATATATATATATACATACATATATACCAACTGCCGCACAGACTTATAGGTTTCAGCCCATAAAATATTTTGGAAGATTGCTGTAAGCAAATTTCCCACTGCTTTTCTTCTCCTGGAGAATAAGAACTCTGTTTTGAATTTTCTCAAATAAATGGTTCCTGAGCAATCGAAGCCAGTCAACATTTACTTACCAATACGGCACTGTAGAGCGGTAAATTTGAATTGTCCGGAACGTCCAAACCTACTCTACCTTACCCTACCATCTACCACATCAATAAGATTCTTTAATAAACTGAAATTGATATCAGTGACGTAAATATTCGAACATTAAATACCTTCTTGAGTTCTCCGTCATTTATTTTCTGAAATGATTGTTTTTTTAATAGTGTGGTCAAGTTTGACAAATAAATCCGTTAACTTATGTATTTGCATCTGGAAAACAAGACTTTACATCTCTTGTTATTAAATATATTTTCCTGTAACTTTTGAACCTAACAAGGTAGAATGAAGTTTTTGGGCAGATTGGGCAGAAAAAAATGAAAACATTCAAAACCAATAAAAAAAATAACCATTTAAATGGCAAATGGATCTCTGTGGATTTCGCTAAATTTTTGATATGTTGTAGATTGTAAGGTTCTAATCAAAGACTACTATAAGCAGAAAGTCGAAAATGGACAGTTTTGCACTACAGCTCGCCAAAGCTGAGAATATGGAAGTGCTATTTTTAAATGTGATGTGCAAGAGTTTAACGAAATTATTTATTAACGCCAAACAACATAAGTAATTACAACAATATGGGCCATAGGGCACTTTTTCAAACTTAATCAGTATCCACTTCCATCGCATTGTTGTTATTTGCAATGTTTGGATCATGTTGTTGAGTTCTATTAGCTGCGTCCAATATTTTATCCAACAAAGTGGATTTTGGATAGTGTACATCATTTTCATAACGCGCATACCCCAAAAACCACAAGACACTAGCAATGTGCGCATATGTTCCAAGAGTTCTTGCACCTGATTTGCACGTACAGTAGTACCCAAGAATTAGATCCTCCACATTCTCACCGGATTCTTGATTTTCGCTGGGGTTGTAAGCAATCCACAATTGATGTTTTGTCGCACTGCGAAAGCGCGAAAACTGTCTAATTCTTATAAAACCAGGTTCATTATTAAGAGAACCTGTATGGAATTCTTCTTCATCTCGTTGCAACGTATCTTGAATGTAAGTTGGGACCAGGTTAACTTGGTGTACCCCTACAGTGAGGTCTCGAAGATAAACCAAAGTGAGATGAGAAGTCACCTAAATCATGCTCATTTATTTGAACCCAACGAGCGATCCATCCATGAAGATTTTCTACTTCCACCCGGGCTTGTATAATATTAACCTGGATTGCTTTTTCAGTAATTGCTGGGCCGGCTCTTCGTTAGCGCCTAACATAAGAACGCGAGTGTGAAACTTGTTTATTATAGCTACAGCAATACGATAGAAATCATAAGGTTTTCGATATGTGGTATTGTAATTTTTACCAAGAAACTTAAATATGAATTTGAGGTGACCGTCTCTGGCTTCAACTATCCACCTTCTTTTAGTTATTATGAGACACTCATTTGTTTCTTCGGTCGACAATTGGTTTTGGCTCCGTTCAAGAAAAGCTGGCATCTTGTTTGAAATACCCACATTGTCAAGCAGAGGTATGGAATATCGATATCCACGATCCAGTCCAAAAATATCGCCTTGGTGAAACCATGCCCTTATTGCATCGCCATCCCTATTAAACTCATTAATCAGCATTTTGGCACAATTATTTTAGAGTCCGAAAAATAAGGACCTGGGATTGTTAGTATACAACGTGAACCAAAAAACGTACCCGTGCTTCAAATGTATATTCTACACATAAATTGAAGACGAAAAGCCAGATAAATTTTTTCCTAAACTGTATGGCTACAAAGTGACAGGCCCTCAAAGTTGAATTTTGAAAATCGTTTTTCGTAAATAACTCCAAAACCTTTAGGAACTTCAAAATACTATCCGCAATGAAAATTATTTCTTTGTTGCCGAAGATGTTTCTGGTTTGATTGGATTGTCCATGAATGGACTGGAAGTATTAGTTTTCGCATTATTCCCGTATACTTTCTATTACAACTTTTGTGTGATTTTTCAGGTTTTTGGTGACTTTTGGGTCCGTTATTCAATTTTCTGCAAATTTGGTCCTCTTGGTTGAAGTTGATAAAGTGAACGGTTTACGAGTTATTTTCAATGTCATCAATCACGGTCAATTAAATACTACCGCACCAAAATTTAGGAAGTGGGCAGTAGACTAAAAGTCATAGTTGTCAAAGAGTTTATTAAGTTAAACAAGGTATTAATTAACAAACAAATTAGATGATTAAATGTTCGAATTGTTCACCGTTGACTGATATGCATTTACGAATTCTTTTCATTGAAAAAGTCACCAAAACACCTGAAAAATCACACAAAAAGTTGGAATAGAAAGTATACGGGAACAATGCGAAAACTAATACTTCCAGTTCATTCATAGACAATCCAATCAAACCAGAAAAACCCTCGTCAACAAAGAAATAATTCATTGGGAATAGTATTTTGAGGGCCTGTCACTCTGTAGCCATACATTTTAGAGAAAAATTTTATCTGATTTTTCATCTTCAATTTATGTGTAGAATATACACTTGAAGCAGGGGTACATTTTTTGGTTCACGTTTGTGTATATATAAAAACTCAAAATTTCTGAAGGTGCATTGCTACGCCAGCGCAGTAAGGACACCATTCTGCTTATAATGTATTATATATATATATATATATATATATATATATATATATATATATATATATATATATATATATATATATCACTACAAGGAGAGCCGGTTTTACTCAGTGGCGACTCTAACGCACGTTGTAAGATTGTCTTAAGACACGAAAGTTATTACTTTTTGATATATAGAAGTAGGTCCCGTCAATATATGCAATTGATATCGGTGTATTGGGTTGCGGATTATATAATTGGTTAGAAAATTCTGTTACATGGTTGGCAATGTAGTCCTCCTTGTAATGGATTCAAGTCCCATATAACTAGGTACGAATGTTTGCATTAGCGCTTCTCTAACTGTAGTAATGGCCATATTTACAGCCTGTCTACTTGAGTAGTGAAAATAATTTTCAAAACTCGTCCGACGAACCTTGCCGAATTTTGCATGAAAACGTCAAAAGGCCCTTTTTGGTCAGATTCCTTTGTCCACCTTGCCGAGGTATTGAATCACAAAACGTATATAACTCCCGAGATTGTTCTTTTGTAACAGGGGCTACGGATTTGCTAAAACTACCTTCGTCCTTTTTGACTAAAGAGTCGGATTTCTTGAAAAAATTCCTGTAATTGCTGACCCTTAATGACAAATGGCCTATTAACAGACCGTAACCCTGGAATTAAATGCTCCAAAATAAAACCCTTGCCATCCAAGTGCTGCCCGCAACATCGTACATTTTCTGGTATGTAAATGTTTAAAAGAGTAAAATATTTACTCTACACGATACGGACATCCTATACATTATTATTACGATTACAAATCAAACAAGTATGGGTTTATGTTTGTTTTGAAAACATTTAGTTTTAAAGAAGCGACGTCATTTTCAACAAGAGCTATTTCGTTAAGGATCAGCCGAAAACAATTAGCGCAAGTTCTGGTCAAATCTGTGACTTCTAGCTGTGGCCTTCCATTCCCATTTCTTCTATGGCTATTTCCTTTTAACCATATTATTATCGCCATCAATTCTATTCATTAACCCTGGCCGTATTAGCATATTACACATAACAGGGCAAACGATTTCTAAATACCATTTATACGACTATTCAAAATTAAAATTTTTACGGCGAAACTGCTCAAACGAAATTCGATGTGATTTTTGAACTAATTAAAAGATGTGATATTTTGAATGACAATACTTTTAGGTACATACATTAAGGCACGTGTTGCTATGCGTTTTTGCGAAAATCGCGGTAAATTGATAGACATCAAAATCGCAACTTTGGCGAACTGTAGCGAGAAAACTGTCCACTTTTCGACTTTCTGCCTATGATAGCGTTTGATTAAAACCTTACAATCCACAACATATCAAAAATTTTGCCAAATCCACAGAAAGCCTTTTGAATGGTGCGGGTCCTTTACAGGAAAAAATGTATTTTTGGAAAACATAACCTCAATTTCTAAACATTTCACAAATTTATTGTTTGGTGCAAATTATAGACTAATATATACCATTTAAGGTCCCTCAATGAGATTTTAATGACCTCCCATTTTCGTACAATAAGTTCCGACGATGACGTCAGTAGGCCGATTGCCGCACGGAAAGTATTGAGTAACGGACAGGTTTCCTTGTTATTAATCAAATGTTAACGACTAAAAATCAAAGTTCTGGTCTCACATTATCGCAAATTATATTTTTTAATAACAATCCAAACAAAAAAAATCTTAGCAATAATGTCTCGTTTAGAAGTGTTCCTAGAATTGAACGATGCTCGTTATTCTTTATTTCTAATGTAAAAGTGATTAGGGTACTAAATGTTTAAGTGTAACTTCTATAATTTACTTTTTTAACTGTAATTGACACTAATACAACACGAATAATAAAAAAGTCGGGAATTTATTTCAATGTTTTTAATATTATTTTTGACGCCAAACTTGTTTTGCGGTCTGCGATTACATTATTTCTTAATTTTTATAGTTAGACAAAACAATATTACGTGCATTGCAAACAAATTGCATCAGCATGTTTCATAGATATTGTATCAATTCATTAACTGTAGTAATTAGCTGGTAATCCTATTCCTATTATTAATCAACCACATTTCTTAAAATTAGTAAAATATCCATGTATTTTTTAATAAACACATACGTAACTGCAATTTCAGTAAATACAACCATTAATTAAACTTTTGCTGCAATGCTTTCTATTTTCGCTATGATATTAAACTTTTTTGACGCTCACAATTGATTTATACAGGTTCCGTAATTTTGTATAATTATACAATGCAATACTTTGTAATATTAAATAAAGTAGTACTATAACAGGTGTTTCGAGAATCCAGTACATGGCATTTGTGAATCATATTCCGACAGATTATTAAAATTTGTTGGTTGAACCCTAAAACTTCACGATTTCTATATACTACTGCATGCATTTCATTACAATTCTAGGCCTACTGACGTCGTCTGACACTCCTATATTCCGCTAGGTATAGAGTACGCCGTGAACCAAGGCGTCGAGTTTAAATTACCCTGTAAGAAAACCGAAAATAACTCCCGTTGCTGGAAACAAAGGCTTAGATGGCTGGAATTCATATATCATCTACCCTCTGGAAGAACGTCAAGAGCAGCAATGAAAACAAAGGCAGGACTTAAACAAAAATAGGCCGGGCCAGAAAGTAACTTTCAAATATATCTCAATATCGTACTCTGTACATACTTTCACTTATTTTTAATAGATTATACTTCCATAATTCAATACGTACGCATTTCTAAACCAAAGCACACATAGATACAGTGATATAAAAATAATATGCAAATACAGCATTTCAATAATATAATTAATAACCCACAAACATAGAATTGGTGCATGCAATTCCACATAGTGTAGTACGACAACATTGTTTTGGTTCGGGACATTGAGATGTCATTGTGCATCTAATTGGATTTTGACAAGCCTTTCGTGTTTCTGGACTTGTCGGTGGTGGGCATCCTGTAGGATTAATAACTTCACAAAAATTTAATTATCAAACTCATAAGGTAAATACTTACAATCACAGCAGTTATTATGAAATTGACAACAATATTCATTCACAGTATCTCCACAAATTTTACATATCGATTGAATGGTATCCTGAGCTTGAACATGACTGAAAGCAATTATTAACCACGCACAGAAAAACAGATGCATTTTAGTTTATTGACTTAGTAGAAATACAAATTTAAATCTAGTTAAAAGCAAACTTTTACATTAATTAGTATACAACTCACATTAATAATGTTACACGTACGGTACTAAGTAGATAAAATAATTTTGTTAAATCGCAGACAAAAGGTGTGCTAACACAATTACCTACTTTAATAAACGGATAAAAAAAATCATGCGGTAATTTAATTTGAAACGAGGGAGGATCAGCAAATTTTTCAACATATTTTGAGTTAATTTCAAAAAACATAATTTCCTCCCTAATTAATATGTCAAACAGTAACCAACTTTCTTTAATACTAAAATTCATTTGTTTCACTTTTCCAAAATTATACGTGGCACCTATCACTTTATTTTGATTTAGTAATTTTTTATAAAACACACGAGCGTGAAAAATATCAATTTTTTAATGTTGTAATTATGTTATGACATATTAATGTTTCATTATTATTGCTAAAGTTTCCGGATGTAGCGTTCAAAATCATAATTGGAGATTTATCGAACAAAACTTCCACCCAATCCGTAGTTTTATTGGCGTTACCAAATTGTCCGAAAAGTTTATTAACACTAGTTAAATTTTTAGAAATTGGCCAAAAATGGAAAACCGCAATTTGGATTTGTCGACACAAATCACTAGCTGTCGAATTATGAACTTCAATCTTGAAATTGATACGGCACTTTAAAAGCATGTTATACCCAAATTCGGATAAAATGTAAATGTCATTATTTAAAATGCATAATCCATCTCTACTGGCAGGTAATGTTAAAAAATTTTCACTTATTACAGAAGGATCGCGATTAACTATAAATTCGCTCGCATTTACAGGATATTGTATACTACCTATTAGTATCGGTTTACCAATTATGTAACCTGGATTGCCGCTTAACATTTGAGAATACTTTAAAGTCGAATTATGCCACACAAAATTTACTTCAAATTCCTGATAGAACTCAACAGCAGAACTAAGCAAATAGGAGACGTTTTTTAAATGGAGAAATAATTCAATTAGTGTAAAACCATGAGATGCGTTATGATAAAAGTTATAAATTATTTTATGTGCAAGATTTAAACAGTGATTTTCATTTGTTGTTACATTTAAATGGCAGGTCGTTGTTGTATTCACAGAAAGAGATGAACAATTTTCTCTACATTCTTTTACTTCAATTGGAAGACAAACGTTCTTTGGGCAACCCTAGAAAAAAATAAAAAAATTAGTACAACTATTATTAATTTTGCATACTTAGTCTTAAATCTAGGTCTGGTTTGTACACTGTGTCCCATTCTGGTTGAAATTGTAAGGTATCTCGTTTGTGAGCAAAGATAGAGAGGTTTTCGCGACCCTGTTCTACTTTTTCGTGAAACGAAAGATGCCACAAACAGAATTGTCATAGTCCTATTAGTATTTGAGATACAGGGCAAAATTCAAAATTTGCACATTTTAAGCACCCCTTGTAACTGCTTTGCCTTGTAATTTATGAAAATGGTGAAAACTAGGTTTCATACAGAATTTTCTGTAGAATTTAGTGACGTGCATAGTTTTCTCCATAAAAAGTCAAGTTCTTCGCAATAAACCAAAGTTTTGTTTTTTTAAATGGAAGACCCTGTATATTTTTTATTATATAATAAAGCTTACTCTCAGCTTTCAAAAAATATATATTGTGTGGCACTACTTTTGCAGTATTAACCTCAAAAATCAATGTTACGTTAATTTAACATTTTGGTGATACAATTGGCCATGAAACCTATAAACTTAGTATAAACGCGTATTTTCTTGAACGTCCAAGATATATTTGAATATTAAAAAGGGCTACTAGATTCTTACTGCTTTATTATAATTGAAGCATAGGTAAACCACGTTTTAGATGAGAAAGTCATACGTTTGTGATGTTGTCCATCTTCAACGCTCCAACAGTTGTGGGGAAAAGTAAAATAGAAGAGGAAATTTAAATTAAAGTAAATTCTTGTATTATATTTAATTAAGTCATTAAGTCTGTATTGTTACAGAATGATTTTCAGGAGCTATGAGCAAACAGATAGATAGTTACAGGTTTAGTTACATTAGGTGTTAAGTTTATTATTAGGATTAGAACATAATTTGTTGAATCAAAAAAATATTGTCCTTACTTTAAGTTCGTTTAATAAAATAATTATTTATATGGGGTTCAATAAATTGTAATATTTCTATCTGAAGTACTCGATTTTTTGTTTCGCCCCCGCCGTCACGGCCAACTAACAACAAAACTTAAAAGCCGTATAGCCTTTTTACAATAAAAAAATGTTAAATTGTCATTATTTCAAAAACTACAATTTTTTGGAATATACACTCTTATACAAAGTCACCCTTATTTTTAATGCTAAATAAGATAGAATTAAAAAATAGGGGGTTTCCATTAAAAAAATGACTATAGGTTTTTGAATCTACTTTTGTCCATTTTGATCACCCTGTATGAATGTATTACAAAAATATCAATACAACCCATTAGAGTAGGTCCCCATTTCCAAGGAAACCAACCATAACTAATTGATAAAGGCTTCGTTTAGAAAAGATTTCCACCTGTGTTTTGGCCTGCAAACGTCATTTTGACAAAAATTTGAAATTTGTCAAAACGGTTAGACTTAGGTATAGGACATTATATATAAAATGTGTCTAAAATTATATGTAGAATCTAAATATGTAATAATATATAGGGTTTTCTATTTAAAAAAATTAAAATTACTTCTAAGCTTTTATGATCTACCCTGTATAATTAAAAGATTTTTGGAATATGCACCAGAACATATCTTACAACTTTTGTATTAAATTTTTTTTGTATCTCTTTAAATAAAGGAGATATGGGACTTTGTCACACTAATGCGCCACCCTGTATGTGCTGTTCTACATAAACCAAAATCCTTCAGCCCTTCAATACAGTCCAATCGTTGATTATATGACAATAATGGGGATAATGACATTTCATCAAATACCACTGCACAAAGCCTATCATTTGCGTTCATTTATGAAACAGTGGATTTCAAGCTTTGTAATAACTGTGCATTAATTCTAGTTTTCAGTGGCAGTTTATTTAATAAATTTGGGAGTGTTTTGCAACTCGGCAGACAAAATATTTTACTTAGTAAGCGATATGCTCTTGCACCAGCTTTTAATAATGTCAATGACAAAATTTTTCGTTTAACGTAAATCTTCTAGCTTTACGCTTTTCTGCAAACAAATTTGTTGCATTATGAAAGTGTAAGTAATATAATTTACTGATTCTACAGTGATGAAAAATTAGGTTGCAATGCAGCCTTTTCTGCAAAGCTAATATCTTTTACGTATATTTGTTATGCAGTGTTGAGACCTAGCATGTCTACGACTCAATTGCACATACTGTATAATTTTACACTTTAGTGTTAGCATTGTTTGCCGTAACATTTATACTGTCAAGAGCAGAGCAGCTTCGAGCCGCAGTCATTGACTACTTTCTAATCTGTGAGTCAGTCAACCATTGTGAGTAGTCAGTCCAGTGCGGTGCGCACGTTTATTGTGACGGTACATAGAGTTATATTGTGTTCTCTGTGTTTAGCAAAAGTATTTAGTCAAAATGCAAGCCATAGGTGTACTAAAAAAAATATGAGGGACAAATTTAATTCCATACTTTTGAGCAAAGACTATAAGTATAACAGTGCTTTAATTACAAAGAAAAATACTGCGCGCTAATTGAAGATATAAAATCTCAAAGAAGAAGGAATCATCCCGTGATTACCGCATTATGGAAAGGTACTCACTCTCAAGGTTCGGAAAACTCATAGAACCCCTTTCTGGTTCTAATAAAGATGTAAAACTCTACGTTCATGTGGAAGAGTTATTTGAAATACTTCATTCTACTCATTCGTCGATTGGTCACGGGGCAGAGACAGAATGGTCAAGGAATTGAATAAACGCCACAAAAATATAACGCAGGTCCAAATTAAGGTGTTTTTGAATTTATGCGAATCTTGCCAACAAAAACAAAAGAGTGAAAGGAAAGGCGTTGTAGTGAAACCAATGATTTCTCTTCATTTTAACAGTAGATGTCAAGTGGACCTAATCGATTACCAGTCGCAGCCTGGCAGAACATACAAATTTCTTATGGTATATCAAGATCACTTGACAAAATTTGTTGTTTGAAGCCTCTAACCTCAAAGCGAGCAGACGAAGTAAGCCGGAACTAAAAATTAGTGGTAAACCTCGGCATAGCCAAAGCCAGGGCAGTGTGGAAAGGGCCAACCAAGACATTGAAAACATGCTGACTACTTGGATGACAGAAAATAATACCAACAAATGAAGGAGTACGCTTTGTACAATTTATGAAAAATCGAGCATACCATTCTGGTATAAAAGGAGCCCTTATGAAGCAATGTTCGGATGTACTGCAAGGGTAGGACTTTCGTTATCTTTCATACCTAAAGACGTATTTGATTCTATTAATAGTGAAGAGGACCTAGAGCAACTAGCTGATACACAACCCATCGTTTCTAATGAAGCAGAGAATAATCAGAATCCCATTAATTCTCAAGACTCAACACAAGAAAAAGCAAAGGTACATGGTAATGAAACACAAACAGAAGAATATGGCAATGAAACAAGACAAGAAACGTTACCATCTATAGATCTTGCTTGTATTGTATGTTTGAAAGAAACATCAGGCGCCCACACTTGCTACAAATGTAACAATAACGTTCACGCAATCTGCGGTGTAACTCACGCTACTGAAGGTTTTGATAGCAAACTAGTATGTTCCATATGCGTAAATCACATTAATCAAGAAAACCAATGAAACAGCGCCAAAGAAAGCTTGGAGAGCAGGCAAAAGAATGCAAGCATTATCTGATGCCAATCACCCAGTGGCTAATGAAGGCACCACTGTAAGAATAAAGATACCCGATGTGGATAGAGCGAAGACTGATGTTCGCTCAATTTTGGCAGGTGTCTGGATTACTTTCACAATGGATTTACAAGCAGTAAAAGTTTGCCCTAACCTTAATGCCAGCGCGATATTTTTCAAAACTAAACTGTTTTATCATTTATCTTCACATCAAGCCGTATGTTATTGGTTCACAGAAATAGATTCGGATCTTCAAGTATTTACATCCGTACCAATTGTCCTAGATTATTTAGAAAAGTACTGTCTGGATAAACAACTACCTATTGTTATATGGTGAAACGGATGCACATACCAGAACAGGCATAATATCCTCTCGAATGCACTGTTAGACTTTGTAATAAAAAAAATAGAAGTATGTCAGAAATTCTTAGTCCGTGGACACACACAGATGGAATGTGATAGTATTCATGCCTGTACAGAGAGAAGGTTGAAACGAAGAGAAATTGATCTGCCTGGTGACTATGTCAGAGCCACTAGAGAAGCACGATTCAATTCCCAACCTTATGAAGCTAGAACTTTAGATCACAAATGCTTCAAAGAGTTCAATAATCCTCAAAAGATGCAGTGTGCATCTATTCGACCTGGACTCACATTTCCGATCCAACAGTTTTCTTTCAATGACTAGTTTCCGAAGTGACTGGCTGATACAATGAAGTTCAAATACTAAGAACTATTGCATACGTATGTCAACCTTACCGCATTAACCAATGAAATAACACAAATTTAAAATTTTGAACCAATCACATTTTAATTAATTGATCATTATTAAACTTATGTAATAGTCAGGTAACATATATTTCGTGCATAGTTCCTTTGCTTCGATAATACTGGCTAAGGATGCATTCGAGGTTGTTGCTTGGGAAAACTCCTGCTTCACAGTCGTGCAAATTTTCGTCGCAACAAACGCTCATTCATCACGTTAGCCAGTATTATCGGCAAGTCACTATGGACTTAATTTATTACTGTTGACAATTATTGAAGCAACAATTTGGAAAATATGTTAACTTTCAGCACAGCCTAGAATTTTTTTCATTTATTTATTTTCATGTTGCTTATATTTATTCAAATGATAACTATTATAGCAACAATTTGAAAAATACTAAATTCTTTACTTAGGTATGTAGTAAATTACCTCTATCTATGAAGTAAATGAGCTATATCTTCTATCTGACTTCACTAAGAGTTTAAAATGAGGAGAATTAAAATTATATTACCAAATCAAACAGAAACGAATCTCAATTATTAACACAATAAGTTCAAATCTGATGGTAAATGATGACGTGCAACAGTTTTTTACGTCTCCTGTAAAATAAAATTTATGTAGATAGCAGATATTGTAAAGATACGATCGATACAAAATATTCTAAATATAACCTAAAATCTGCATTGTGAGAGCAGATATTGCCAACTAAAGCGGATGATATGTCGCAATTTTCGATGTCAAAAAATGTTACATTGTAACGCTGTTTTTAGTAAAAACTGCACAAAATTCCCAACAGATGGCCAGTATTACAGATAATACTAGCTAACGGGATGCATGAGCGCTTGTTGGACCAAAATTTTCTCAAGCCACATGCCTGAATGCATCCTTAGCCAATATTATCGAAGCAAAGGAACTATGCAGGAAATATATTTTACTTTCCTATTGGATACGTTTAATAATGAAAATTTAATTTAGTACGTTGATGAATTTTACGTAGATTGTTTCATTTGCTAAATTGAATGACGGTTATTCTCACATCTTGTGGCGTTCAGATATACATTAACGTCTGAAGCACTTGGTGTACATAAATTAAGTTGTTTGCGTAAAGTTGGCCGTATGTAATAGTGACAGTCGGTTTGTATAGCTTGTGTAAATGTTGTTGAGAACTGATTTGACTCAGTTGATAGTATTATGTTTCATGCATTCCTGAATTGACGACAGTCTCTTGTTTCTTTTTATCGTTGAGTTTCCATGAGAAATGAGTTGTTATTTACCGAATTTTAAGTACTTTTGGAAGAAGAGGCAGATCATTGCCGCTTTTTGGTTCAGTTGGAGTTGATGTTTCGATCTTGAAAGTTGAAATAGAAAACCAGTAAGATGTAGTTATGAATTGTGATTGTGGTGTCATCGGCGTTGTGGCGTCATTATGGTTAAATGAAGCACTTCGTAATTTGGATGGGACTGTACAATACCGGCGCTATGCTAAGTAGCAGTTTCAGCTTTAATGCGGCTTTAAATTATAGTTAGACCCTAACATACGCATGGACACGTTTATGGGAACGCCAAAAGAACACTGTTAATCTTATAATAGCAACGGCTGAAGCCAATTTTTTTGACAAGCATTCGTTTAGTTTTTATATTTAATCAAGGTGCAGAGTATTTTTGACACTTTCAAACACAATCGTTTGTTTATAACAAATTTAATTTTTCCTTTCAAATAACCTTTGTTAAGGTCAATGTTTACTGTCAATAAGCAATTTTTAACTCAAGATGCGTGATCTTACTGAAGATGAAGTTTCTCATTCGGATCGAAAGTGGATACAGTTATCAAGAGGTGGCCGAAATGCTGAATGTTTCAAAATCAGTGATCTTTCGTATTGTGCGACGGCATCGACAGACGGCACAATACACAAGACGTTGTAGACAAGGTCGAAAAAGAGCAGCAACAAATAAAGACAACAGATTTATCGTTAGCTACGCGCTCAGAAATACGACCACCACTGATTTAGAGAAGGGGCAGCCTTCAACAAGTACGTCAGGTGAATATAAGCACAAAAACCGTAAAAAAAATCAGAGAATCAGGAATGGTTTCACGTATACCTCACAAAGGTCCGTTGTTAACCAGGCAACACAGAGTAGCTCGTAAGGATTTTGCTTAAATCACTGAGGTTGGTCTGCAAGGAATTGGAGTCAGGTGCTCTTCAATGATGAGTTCAGATTTTGTCTCCAGATGATGGAAGGGTAAGAGTGTGACGACGATCAGATGAAAGATATGTTCAATGTAATATTGCCGAAAGAGTTCCTTATGGAGGAGCGTTGTTGGTATAGCGCGGTATTTATTTGGGAGCGCGTATAGAGCTTTAGGTGGATCTTAATAGCTGCAAGATATGTGACAGACATTTTAGAATCTCTTGCTGTACCTTTCGCACCATATATTGGTGACAACTTTCTTTTGATGCATGATAACATGATAATGCGAGACCTCACACTGCAGGCCTGGTTGCTCAGTATTTGCAAGAGGTCCATTTGAACATCCTGGAATGGCCAACGAGATCCCCGGATATAAACCCAATAGAACATGTTAGGGACCGACTGGGATCAAATTTCCCAAGCGTATATTAATAACTTGATTAGAGGAATTCCTAAGAGGCTTCAAGCAGTATTAAGGGCACGAGGAGGCAATACACGATATTGACATCTTTTTTCCCGTATACCAAACAATAAATATTCGTTGGTATTTGTGTTTATGTTAATTTTGTTTTTGATAGAAATGATTTTCTACAAATTTCTTAAAATTTAGGATAAAAGTTGTTACGTTAGGATAAAAATAGGGAAAACAATTGAACGTAAATCAAGAAACCTTATAAAATATGTTATGCGAATTAAAATATCAATCATATAACAAAAGTTTGTTACTTTATTTATTTTTTTGGCGTTCCTCTAAATTTGTCCACCGGTATTGTGTAAAAAATTGTCTCAAATTCATTGATCTATAGCATCTATATTATTGTCACGAATGTGGATTTATTGAAATTATAGATATTATTACGGTGATTTTTTAAGTGTAATAAAAGTTAAAAAGCCAGTTTATTACGTGTTTAAAAATTTCTACAAGTTTATTTAGGAGAATGTGCCCACACAGATTTTGGTAAATTTGTGTTAGTGCGACGTTTTATAACAAAAAGTTGTTAGCTGATTGATAAAATTTGGTCCAGAACAAATGGAATTGCGGAAGGACGCTGGTAATATTGTTTTCTTTGTTTTGTATATTAATACGGTCGTTTATAATAATGTTTGGTGTAATTTCAAAATAAAGTCGCAGTGAAAATTCCGATGATTGTAGTTTTAACGTTTCTGATTTTCTGAAAGCTTTCGTTTTTTTTTTGTTGTAGTAATAGTCAGTTATTGGATTTAAGTGAATTTTGATACATCGGAATTTCGCACCTGCAGTAGATAATTTTTTTATATTGTTGTTTGTATATATGTATTGGTGATGCTTACGCAAGAAGAAGTAATTGACATTCCTTCTCCTTCATATTAGCGACAGCTGCTAAATGTTTCTTGATTGTACTTGCCCTTTGTTTACATTTTTTATGTTGTCTTTTAATTGCAATAGGTATAGATATTTGTAGTGTAATGTTTTTGGCCATTTATTTTACCTCCACAAAATTAAAAGCACGCTGAGTTTATTTCGATAAATTTTAAGTTACCGAAATTAAAGCTATTAGCATTCAGAATTCAATTCATGGTTCGTAACTTATTGGTCCATTTATTTTTAGTGGGACTTTAACTGGAAGTCGATATTTGCAATGTCTTACGGAATAACAATACACTAGATGAATTAAATTTACAAACCCGTGCAAACATACAGTGGTATCAACACGACGGTGCCCCCACCCAACTGCCAGGCGCAAGTTAAAAGATATTTGGATGAAATTTTTCCAAGCTCGTGGATAGGCAGAAATGTTTTATGGGCTGCACGTTGCCCTGATCTTTCACCTTTGGACTTTCTTGTATTTGGAGAAATAGAAGATCTGGTATATCTGCGATAATAAGCAACCCAGCAGGGACTATAGGAAGCTGTTATTAATGCGTTTAACAGATTAGATGGGCGTAAAATTAGGAAATCTATTAACTCCGTGTTGAAAAGGTGTCGCATGTGTGTCGATAATAATGGTGGACATTTCGAACACTTACTGTAAACTTCTTTTGTTTGCCATGGCAAGATATGATTTTTGTTAAACCTAATTGCGCTTTTATTTATTAAAATAAGTGATACAACCCTTGCATCATTACAATCAGAAAACAACGCACTATGTCATAGCCAACTATGGTTTTCATTAAAAAAAATTCAACTCTGCTTCCTAACTTCAAATTGATAAGCAAAATTAAAAACTAGTAAGGTGACGTTATTCGGCACAAAATTATCTACAAATACAAATTGTATTTAAACAATTTTTATCTACCTTTAGAAATAAACGAATTAAAGCGCTGAAACGATTTTGGAGAATTTTACTTTTTTACAATTATCTAGTAAGCCATGCATTTTCTTAAATCAACAAAAGCATATCTGGATTAGGCTTCTAACGAAGCAAATCTTTCCCCATTTAAACAAATGTGTAACTCTTATGGTTTTCAAATATTGAAAAAAAACTCACCCTGTATATACAGGATGGACACTTTTACAGTGTACATCATTGGGATCTCGGAAACGGTAAAAGATGCAGGGTTAGTTAAATAAGGAAAAAGTTGCGCCATTTTAGGCTCTTTAAACAATTAAAAAGCAATCTCACATATCTTTTGTAGTTGTTGAATTATCCTGAAAAAACTGAAAAGTTGAGTTTTTTATTTCTTTAATAACTTTTTTGATATTAAGACTACTAAAATGAAATCTTGCATGTTCACATAATTCAGCAAGGGCTATCCATTGCACTCTAGGCAGACTAGATAGTTGGGTTTTCATGAGTATTGGATTTTTATACCAAAAATTAAATTAATAAATAAACAATAAACTAGATTAATGCACCGTATAAAAACTGCTTAAATAACCCCCCTCTATGTTCGATACAGAGCCCTATTCTTCTGTCCATTTTTAACAAATTCGATTCCCCCAAGAAAAATCATCATTAGAAATTAACAAACAACTTTTTTCAAAATGTCTTTAATTTTCAACAATGCTACTTATTTTTGAGAAAACAAACTGTTTGTAGCGTTCAACGGGCGTTCAAGAGAGGGCTTGAGTACATACTAAATATTTTATATTTGTTGCGTTGAAAACACAAACTAACTTGTGACCGTTTTGTTATATGCCACAATAATTAAATAAAAGTTTTAAATTTTCTTAGCACTAATACCTAGATTTTCTGTTCGTAAAATATTCACAGCGTTCAAAAAATTCTTAAAAACATAAATATAACGACTTTTAGTTTTTACCAGTACAAAAGTTTCATCCAGGAGATCACCAAAGAAAGCTTGAATTTTGCCAGTGATTTCGCAATCAACTGGCGGAAGATGCTGAATTCCCGACTAAAATCATATGGACCGACGAAACATTATTTACACACAATAGAATGTTTAACAGAAGAAATAAACATTTTTATGTGGTTGCAGATCCACATTTGGTGCAGGAAGTAAGGCCGCAAATTCGGTTTGCTGTTAATGTCTGATGCGGCCTAATAAACAACAAGATTCTGGGACCCTATATTTTACCGGAACGATTGATGAGCAATCGTATTTAGATTTTCTTCAAAATGAATTTGAAGAAATGCTGGAAAATGTAGCTTTAGCGACCCTGAGAAATTTAAAGTGGTTTCAACAGGATGGAGCAAGTCCATACAATGCGCAAATTGTTAGACAATATTTTAATGAGTGGTTTCCAGAATCTTGGATTGGAACTCACGTCCTGTGCATTGGCCAGCAAGATCCCGTTTAGACGTTTTTATGGGGTGCTGTGAAAGATAAGGTGTCGACACACCTATTCAAAATGAGGAACACTTACAGGCAAAAATAATAAACCTGTTCCAATCTATCAGCGGGGAAACCATTCGTGTGGCAGTGTTAAACATGGACAGAAGAACAGCACTCTGTATCGAACATAGAGGGGGTAATTTTGAGCAGTTTTTATAAAAGTCCATGGTCTGGTAAGACTTTGAAAAATGCATTTGTTATTTCGCATGATAACTTGATTTTTTAGATTTTTTTTTCTTGGGGGAATCAAATTTGTTTGACCATGTGTGACAAATGGATGAATTTCTAATTTTTTTCTGAACCTTTTGGTATAAAAATCCAATATGGCGGAAGAAAATCAAAAGTTACCCATGAAAACCCAACTATCTAGTCTGCCTAGAACATTTTTCCGAGATTAGAGTTAACGAACATTGTGAACGATATATATATATATATATATATATATATATATATATATATATATATATATATATATACATTTTTTTATTGACATTAATGTTAATTACAATCTACTTAACAAAAGTATTCAGTAAATGTGATGCTAGAGGAAGCAGTAAAGGGAGAAGTCATCCATCGATGACACTCCCTAGGAGCACCATTTACGGGAGGTTGGTGAGGTCTTAAGGCCATGTTTTCTTCAGTCTCCGTATTGGTGGATGATGAGTGGAAAGCTGGTGAATTAGTGGATTGCTGTATTCATCTAACTTCTGGTGGTAATTCATCGCAAATATTTTGGTTTCATCGACAACGAATGGAACGTCTAGGTCTTCGTAGATTGTTTGGTTGGTTACAAACCAGGGCGCGTCTACAATTGTGGAGGGTTTTTGACTGAAATTGTTGCAGTGTTTCTATTCTGGTCGGTTTAGCGTATCCCCAAAGTTGTATACCAAATGTTCAAATTAGTTTCAGCACCGTCTTGTAGAGGAGCAGCTTATTTCGGATCGATAGCTTTGAATGTCTTCCAAGGAGCCAGTACATTTCACGGTATTTAAGGTTTAATTATTTGCACTTAGTTTGTATGTGTTTGTTCCACGTGAGCCGTTGATCAAGATGGAGTCCCAAGTATTTAATGTCGGTTTTTACCTGTACTGAAGCACTGTTAATGTTGCTGACTTTGATTGATTAACTTTTATGCGCCACTTATCTAACCATGTGCTGATTATGTTGAGGTATTGTTGGAGGTTGGAAGTTGCAGTCTTCGCATTTTCATGGGTGGAAAGTATTGCCGTGTCGTCAGCGAAGGTAGCAGTCACAGTGCTGTCAGTTTCTGGCAGGTCAGCAGTATAGACAAGGTAAAGGAGGCGGACCCCGGACGCTTCCCTGCGGAACACCTGATTTGATGGGGTAATATGAGGATAGTTCGTTATCGCAATTGACAGAGTAATAGCGGTCTGTTAGGTATGACTTAAGGAGCAGGTAATAGAAGCTCGGTAATGCCTCTTTTAGTTTATATAGCAGCCCTATGCGCCAAACCTTGTCGAAGGCCTGGGACACGCCCAGGAACACAGCAGCCCAGTACTTCTTTTCTTCTAGAGGATGAGATTTCGTTTACTATTCTGTGCGTTTGATGTGAGGTTGAATGGCCCTCTCGAAAACCGAACTGGTATTGTGGTAGGTGTTGAAATATGTCTGTATCTTGGCGAAGTCGTTTAAGAAACAGTTTTCAAATAGTTCAACGGGAGTAAACGGGTTTATTGGGAGTGACATTTGGCACGGGATGTCTAGAGACGCTTCGATTGCATTGTCTCCAGGGGCTGCCGTTGCTTCAAAGGGAGTGAAGACTTCGTATAAATGCACTGCAAAAGTGATTGCTTTATCTAAAGATCTTGCCCATGTTCCATCTGCTCTCCTGATAGGTCGTTTAGGTACTTTAGGCCTTTTAAGGTTCTTCGTGGCTCTCCAGATTGAGTGATCGATCTAGTTTATGAAGTTTACGCGTTAGGCGATCAGCAGGATTATGTGTCCTCTGCCACGTTCCTCTGGCTCTCCTCTTTTTTGCGATCAGTTCTATAACCGTTAGAGGTTTGGAAGCAGTAGGTTTTCCATGATCAGTTTCGATAGGGGTTGACTCCCAGGCAGCCTTTTGGATTACATTAGTGAGATGATTAGTCGCTTTGTCAAGTTCGTTGGGGGTTTTTATTCGTAGCTTAAGATTTGTGTTGTCTTGCAAGTGTTATTGAAGAAGTTCCCAGTTCGTTTGTGTCGACACTAGTTTGTGGTTGAGTGACTTTTTAATAGTAGTGGTACATAAGTTTAGTATGACTGGCGAGTGATCAGACGACAGGTCATTATTTGCTTCTACCATTATGCAATTGGTAGCTATACCATGGGAGATATAGAAATCTAATAAGTCGGGAAGTTTGCTGTGGTCTGACGGCCAGTAAGTGGGCTCTCCGGAAGAGTGGCAAGTGAAGAATTTCCTTAACTTGAATATATGTGTGCATCACATCATGACTAAACATTAACGTTAATATAATTTGGGTAACTATCTTTTTCTTTTACAATAATATTGAATCACTATAAAATCAATAAGTAGTTGAACTATTTCCAGACTAGTACATAATTCACTTGCGTCCTTTACATAAATGCACATAAATAACTTATAATAATATTCAACGTAACCTCATATAAATAAATAAGATTCATAGACTCACATTCCTGTATTTTTCTTTCCGCTGATCCAACTTCCAATTTAGAAGTAATTCGACTTCCATTGATATTATTGATCCATCGGTGGAAGATCTACAGCATCAGCATGTTGTGGATATGCTGCATAATTATTTACTCTATCGGTGGAAGTTCTACAGCACCAAAATACATAGGTATGCTGCATCAATATTCGCTTTGTCACTTTTCCAAAATCACTCTAATTTAATTTGGTGGAAGTTCTACAGCACCAAAATACATAGGTATGCTGCATCAATATTCGCTTTGTCACTTTTCCAAAATCACTCTAATTTAATTTATTATATCATTAAATATAATAATTTATTTTCAGGTTATTGTATCCGAAAATGCAATAATTTTATCTGCATTCAAATTTATTATGCACTTGTAACTTTTAATTTTTATTTCAATTAAAATAATAACTCAATGGTAACTTGGTTAATATAATTTTAATTCAATCGAAATAATTGAAA